>WFMF01000440.1:0-151503 GCA_011033025.1 Beroe forskalii
TAAATGGTGAGCGACTACAAACGGTTGGTGGAGGTGGAATTCGTGAAAAACATCCCCAAACTCCCCTCAGGCAAAATCCAACGCCGACTTCTTCGCGAAAAACACGCCAAAGACTCGCTAATCGATAATAATTAAGCGTTTAGCTATGTGTAAATTTTAGCCTTGTCGCGCTATTCATGTGTGATTGTATACCATGTATAACAGTGTATTAGAATGATATAGAATATCAAAGTAGACTAGAATTACCAAGACAATCGTGATACCCATAACCCAAGAGAATGGAGACTGATTCTAATCTTTTTAATCACCATAGAATCATTTCTATATAACCCTGTAATCAAACCCGAGTTAATTAATGTACAATGTTTAGAATTTTAATAATTAATATCAAATATGTAATCTAGTTGAACTTTATTACTTTATTAGTATTAGTATTAATAGATCTATTAAATCTCTGATGTATAATTAGTTATACAGGAATTTATTTTATTTCTATCATTTCATCCTCAATTTTAACTCCTCTTTCGATTCGAAACCAATTAATGGCATCAATTTTTCGGTGCAATGAATTTGTCAACTTTATTTAATTCTCGCGATTTGAGTTTGGCCTTTTTCTCCTAATAGTAAATTTCTTGCTGATTTTGACCGGCAAAGTTCTTATAAGTTCTACATTTGATAGACTCATTTTAATCATTCTTTAAAGCTATCAAAGATTTCAAACTAAGTCTTTAATTAAGCGAGATACCACAAGAAAACATTTACCTGATAGCTTCGGCATGATTTCCTGTTTCGGCTTTTGGATGATACGTAATTGTAATGTATCATGTGATAATAATAATATTTCTTACTTTTAGTTACGTTCTAGGTATATAACAGTGTTAATTTCTTTAGTAAACAATAAACGTATTGAAGCTTTATTTCATGTCAATGTAAGTAATTGCGTTGTGATTCAATCAACAACCCAGTAGTTTTCGCTTAGTTAACCTTATGCAGCATGACTTATAGAGTTTGGGTTCACAAACTCGCATTCCAAAGAATGATTTCGCGTCAAATGAAAAAGTTTTGCGCCGCGTGACATTTTTCTGATCAAAGGACCGCAAAAAGCCGCGCACGTACGTTTTTAATCATATTTTGTAAGATTCGACGCCTCGTGCGACATGTAAATTTAAAAATGGGGCAAAAATTTGTGTCACACTTTCGCAACAGAATTTCCCACTGACCACAATTTTTAAGAGATCCAAGTTACCATTGAAAATAAAATGCCCCTATCACGCACATAGGCATGCTACACTGGGAATTAGAAATATCAAACAAGTCCAAATTTCAGTTATCGGTATTATTTTATCTCGTAATTCAATCCTGTTTGACATCAGCTGAGAGCTTCGGTAAATTGAAAACAGTTTTCGAAGTTGTTCCCTCTCCTGAAATTGTAGTTCACCATTGTACTTGCAAATAACCTTATTGGAAGTAATTGTCACGGATCTAAAACTTCATGAACATAATTATCACGCTTGATACAGCAACTTTCGAAATTTTCGGCTCGATTTTTCCCATTTTCCTCCACGATTTAAATACTTATTAAATATTTTTATAAGCCATTTGCAGCACGTTCCCAAAACACCATGATTCTTCCCCTCCTCCCCCTCCTCTTCCTCCTCCCCCTCTCCTCCGCAACCGATCCTGTGTTCCTGTATCACGGCGTGAATGACGACTACAAGACACTCGATACTCTGGTAGAACGGATACGGGGAGATTTCCCTGGTACACTCGTACATTCCATCCAGGTTATTTTAACTTTTAAAGGAGAATTTCATTCGAAACTCGGGCAAAAATTGATTACGTAATACGTGAACGATCCGCGATTTTTTCCCTCCCCATTGGCCTTTTTGTGAATACAAAAAGGCAAATGAGAGGGTTGGCAGAGATCGTGGTTTGGGAAGGTGAGAATAGGGATATGTGTATATCAGGTCCTGATTTGCAATACAACTACTGTAATTTCTGGAAAGTGCCCGGATTGCTCCTTTATAATATCAGTCGCGAAAATGTCCCTCCCTCCGTCCGTCCGTCCTTCCGTCCGTCCCCTCATCACAAATCTTCAAAATCACGAATTTCATAATCATTGGCTGTCGGTTGTCAAAACTAAAGTCTGACTTGGTCCATCCGTGGAAATTGCTGAAATTCTCTAAAATTATGATAAATTCTAAATTGAAGGGCTGTTGAAGAATTCGAGACTTAAAATCTTAGGAGTGAGTTGGGCTATGGATTGAGGGATAAGATGATAAGCTTCGGTTCTGTATCAGTTTTAGTACCAATCTGTATCACTATTCGACTGTATACTGAATTCGACTAAGTTCGAAAAATACGGTGGGTCGATGTGATTTGTGAGAGACGAATGATTCTTTTCGGAACGAGAGACAGCATTGAAACAGAAAGCATGAAAATTGAATTTTGAAGATCAGATGAAAAGTGACATCAACAGTCAAGAAAATACAGCACGTGAACAAACGGTTACACAATCTGATGCGAAACGTAAACCAATTCAACGAAATGGCGCGAAATCTACAACGAACTGATTACAACTTGGTACGTTAGACTAAGAACGCGCGCGCAAGAATTTCAGAAGAAATGGCACGTGCCAATGCATGCTCTCGGTGGTCGCGCGCAGCATTGGCGCAATATTTGTACTCCTACTACGAGTACCTGTTGTATAATGATGCTAAGGTTCCATCAAGCACCGCCGGGGAGGGAAATTAAGCGCCTGCATACGGGTACATCCCACAAACAAGAATTGAAGAATTAAGCCCGCTGCAGACGCAATTCTTGTTTTAATAATTCCCTTGAAAGGGTTGTTCCATCCATATCCTTCCACGTCACATGTGATACGTTTTTGCATTTCATTTTTGCCAAAAAAAACTCAATTCTTTCATCCATGATAGTTCAATTTCGGTAAACTGAGCCCTTGAATTAGTCTCGTACTTATCAGATGTACCCGGGGCTGAAGAGTATTGAACCACTTGAACACCAAAGTAAGGAGCTGAGAAAATACATAGAAAACCAAGGAGTAACATCCAACATCACACTCATTGGGTGAGGTATATTATGTACCAAAATTGCCTGCAAGTGCAAAACTGCAAGAATATAGGACGATCAGTCCTCGCCCTGATTTATGTACTTTCATACTTCGCATATTGACGAGATGAGGTGCAATCTAATTAGATATTAGCAATTAATAATAGCAGTTCAAAGCTCCTGTTGATTGCTGCCCTTGATATCGTTGTTGTCTCCTAGGCACAGCCAAGGGGCCCTTACACTACGCTACATGATACAACAGTGGGATAACCACAACATCGCTACTTTCATCTCTGTAGTCGGACCCCAAATGGGAGTAAGCAAGAGTGGGTACTTAGGTAGAAACAGAATCTAGACGTGAAGAAAGTCACAAAAAAGTAGGGTGCAGGATCTTATCAATAAGTTCCATATTTCACCTATTCAAAATTCTATTTAAACGCTTTTTAAACATTCAGTCTAATCAAATTGATTTCCACCCGCCGTCAGTTCCACCAACAAGCACTAAGGACTACCACTGGCTCCCGAACTCTACGATTGCTGACATTTGCTACAACGCTCTGGGGCAGGAACTCTCAGTGTGTAACATGTGGAATGGTAAGAGAGGGACACAAGCGCAAAATACACAATTCAAGCACAATAATACACATGCCAATGTACTAATGTAGGTACCATGTTCATGAAAGTCACGATCTCTGCCAATGCAATCCTTCTTTTCATAACTCTAGTATCTTAGTATATTATCCTTTTACATAATTGAAATATTCCATATCATTCAGATCCGAAAAGGCAGGCATTCTATAAGAAGCACAACAAGTTTCTCTCAGAATCCCTCTGTCAAGCACCAGAGAATCAGAAAAGGAGGACCAGAAAACGAGGGGACGCAAAGAAATGCTCAGGTAAGAAATTCATTAGGCACCTTCCGAAATTTTAGTTTAATCTATAGATCACGAAATGTCGAAAAGTTGATATTGATTACGTGACCTATCTATTATTTTCACAGAACAAGCGGCTAATCTGAACCGATTAAAGAAGCTTGTGCTACTGGCAACACCCGACGATGGTACTATCTACCCTTTCGAATCAGCGTGAGTTTTATGTGAAAACTAGGGCTGAAAAGTTCCCTTACTCGCCATACCCAATGTAGAAACAGAAGTTGCAAAAATTCATGCCCCCGTTCCCGCTTAGATTATCTTAGCCTCTTACCATACAAATTACCATCAGCCTGAAGGTA
This sequence comes from Beroe forskalii, assembly GCA_011033025.1. Taxonomy (NCBI): domain Eukaryota; kingdom Metazoa; phylum Ctenophora; class Nuda; order Beroida; family Beroidae; genus Beroe; species Beroe forskalii. The sequence goes on from WFMF01000440.1 coordinate 4,301, forward strand.
ACTCAATATCCTTTAAATTCTACAATAATTTCCCAATCTTCATCTCAAGATGCATCCAATTTTCATGTCAAGATGCCACCCAATTTTCATCTTCCCATTAATTTTCAGCTTATTTGGCTACTACAATGAGCAATGGGAGATTGTCCCCCGTCAGAAACAGGACTTCTACACGCCACTAGGATTAGAAGCACTGGAGAGGAGGGGTGGAATTGTACAGTGCGTTCAGGTGGTACTTATGTCGTGAATTGCGAAGAATTAATCGAATTTTGATATAATGTAATCTGTCCATATAATATTTGGTGTCAAGTTCCGATTTCTACCGCAAATGACACAATTTGGTAATCCATTTCATGTGACCCGCGTTTCACAAACCCATCTCAGACGACCTTATTTCAGGCAGGTGTGGACCACCATGAAATGGTGTTTGACTTTGGAGTATACGTGAACTGTATCAAACCTTACATCAACTGAAAGTTGGAGGAAATTGCCATATTACGAGGCAACACTGGAAATGTGGTGGAATATTGTGGTGTAAAGACTCAGCAGTGATAGAACACTCGAACAGACTCAATTTAAACTATCCATGACTCGATATTTCCTTTGACAGTCAATCCAACGTATACATACATCTGTTACACATACAATGTATACATTCTTCTATCGATCTAATTAATTAATTTGCAACATGCGCGGCGTAATTTACAGAAGACCTTATCAATGAAATGACTTCGCGTCTTCCGCTAAGTTTCGCCTGTTGCCACAATGTCACACTAGCGCCGCGCATTCTGCCATAAAATTTCATTATTATGATGTTTGGGAAAACATCATAATTATGAAATGTAATGTATCCAGCGTTTCGCAACAAAATTAGATGTTAAGTTTATTTTTTCAAGATACTTCTGAATAGCATTGGCCTTAAAAGCTTAAGTATCTAGTGGAATGCGCACAAATTGATATTCTTCAAACGTCATTGAATACGAATGGTGTCAACGTCATTGGGACTGGATTGTGGAATGCATACGAATCATCAATCAAGATACGTCATACGTCATAGCATACGAATGGTGTCAACGCCATATGGATGGAATGCGTACGAATCAAAATACGTCATACGTCATGAGATACGAATGGTGTCAACGTCATATGGATGGAATGTGGAATGCGTACGAAACAAAATACGTCATACGTAATAGCATACGAATGGTGTCAACGTCATGAGGGATGGAATGTGGAATGCGAGCATACGTCATGGTTGATTGGGTGTCAACAGACACATATATAAAGCCCCCCACTGCGGGTGGAGTCATTATTCATTACATCAGTTGACCGCTCCTACTCCTGCTACGCCTTCCTTGACGAGTGATGACCAGCCCCTCCTACCACGCCTTCCTTGACGAGTGATGACCAGCCTCTCCTACTCCTACCACGCCTTCCTTGACGAGTGATGACCAGCCCCTCCTACTCCTACCACGCCTTCCTTGACGAGTGATGACCAGCCCCTCCTGCCACGCCTTCCTTGACGAGTGATGTCCAGCCTCTCCTACTCCAACCACGCCTTCCTTGACGAGTGATGACCAGCCACGCCTTCCTTGACGAGTGATGACCAGCCACGCCTTCCTTGACGAGTGATGACCAACCACGCCTTCCTTGACGAGTGATGATCAGCCACGCCTTCCTTGACGAGTGATGACCAGCCACGCCTTCCTTGACGAGTGATGACCAGCCTCTCCTACTCCTACCACGCCTTCCTTGACGAGTGATGTTTTTCAGGCTATCAATTTGAATCATCAGTGATGCTGTGTATCTAACGGGTCTGTTAGAAGGACCTAACCAAATCCTCTGTCCCATGAGTTAGATATTCGAATGAATCACTTTGATAGCCAGATCAACACTTGTCAAGGAAGGCGTGGTCGGAGTAGGAGAGGTTGGTCATCACTCGTCAAGGAATGTGTGGTAGGAGTAGGAGGAGCAGTCAAGGGCACAGTAATTCCTTCCTTGACGAGTGATTATCAGCCCCTCCTACCACACCTTCCTTGACGAGTGGTTACCAGCCTTTCCTACTCCTACCACGCCTTCCTTGACGAGTGATGACCAGCCTCTCCTACTCCTGATCAGCCCCTCCTACCACACCTTCCTTGACGAGTGATGACCAGCCCCTCCTGCCACGCCTTCCTTGACGAGTGATGACCAGCCCCTCCAACCACGCCTTCCTTGACGAGTGATGACCAGCCCCACCTTCACCTACCACGCCTTCCTAGACGACAACAAATAGCAACATAGAGCCAAAGTATGACTAAGTCATGCTTTTCCCATGACCAATTGTTCGATGTGTCAGAATTACCGATGTGAAACATATTCCGATGCGGTACGGGCTACGGCGTATTATATCGCGATACGTACCCAAGTATGTAACATTGTTCAAACTACAGAACCAGCAAAAACCCCATGAACATTATATTGAAACAAGTACATAACGTAAATTTTAAAGGTAAATTTTACAGCAAAGAAAATAAACAGTACGAAACTCAGAAAATAATATTAAAAGTAAATGGGGGAAATTCGTTATTACTTTATTATTGTTCATTATGTCAATAATTCGTTATCTAATTTTCAATCAATACTTAAATTGAGTATGAAGCTAAAATCTAGTACTCTAGTATTACGTGAGTACAGCAAAATGAACTCACTTATAATGATTAATGTTGATATCCGTTAAATTTAGAAAAATACATTTAAAGCGATTTCTATTTGTATGAAAATGAAAGAACGTCAAAAATGTTGAGATGAAAATTGTAAGCGCATCGAAGTTTCTTGTGTGAATAGTCGAAAGAAAATAATCAAAAAATGGGATGAGAAAATCAAAATATACTTCAATAATCACGGCATAGCCTGGTCGAAGTTCAGCAAAACTTTAGCACCTATGCTTTTATTTCAGCACTCACACAATAAATCTTATAAAGTTCAACAAACTCAGAGACTTGTTTGAGACTTGTTCGTGCTCAGAGAATTAAAGAGTTTCATATAAAATATATCACAAATATAGTATCATACATCAGTCTAATTGCAGGAGCAATAGATGCGTCAATAATGTACCATTAAGACTTTAAGATGATAAGGGCATCATCACAAAGATTATAACGTCATCAATGCACCATATCAAACAATGATAATGACGTCGCCTCATTATTCTATCATTTCACAGGCTATTTCTTCTTGTGTTTGGCATCCTTGCCGTTGGCGTGTTCCGCATTTGCTCTTTCTATCTCCTCTCTCTTCTTCTTGATGTTTGCAAGCTCTTCGTCCTAGTTGGGAATTGATCTCACTAAAGAAACATGTCCTTATCTCAATTTTCATGGGGTTAATTTTTTCATTACAGTATTCTTAATTTTTGAAGAGCACTAGAAAGTTTAAAAGAATTAATAATTTTCAAAGAATCATGGATATAGGAATTTCACATAATCACGTAATTAATATCTCTCAATATTCTTACAATTCTCTTGCGTTCCTCGTCCAGTCTGTTCTTCTCCTCTTTGTTCTCCTTCCTCAGTCCCTCGTACCTTGCTGTTTGCTGGGAGTGCGTATGACGGTTTAAACTTTGATTTATTAGAAAAATGCATTTGTATGTTATGCTTCTAAATTATGGAATAATCTGCCAATTAACGTGAAAACTTGCTGTTCCATGAAAGAATTTAAATCTAAACTAAAAACGTTTTTATTTAAGAAGTCATATGTAATCAGGGATTAGCTAGCTTGGCTTATCTATTAGTCTATTGAATAACTGATCTTTTATCTCTATGTCACACATTATGATATTTATGGAGAGTAATTTATTTGCTGTGATGTTCAACAGTGTCATCTTAGAATCATTAGTGTACGGTGATGAACTGTTTTTAAATTATTCCACACAGTTGTGCATAGGTGCAGAGTGTTTTTATATTTTGTTACCTCGTTACTGTGTATAAGCCACCTTATTTTATTATTATTATTATTATAAAATCTAAGTTCATTCAATTCATGATTCACACACAATTTAACGTAATTAAAGAAGTAGCCCCAGTAGAGAACTGTGAGTTTGTATAAGAATATTTAAAAGTGTAGTGTGATCGGAATACAAATCTTCACCACTGACAGCATCACTACCCCCAAATGAGTAACCCGCCCATTTGAAGGGGGGGGGGGGAACCCCCTTAAACCGGCCCCAGCCCACCACTCACCTCCTTCTCGTTTCTCTTGAGTTCCAGGTCCTTCTCCCTGACTTTGTTGACGAAGTTCTGCCTCATCTCGTTCTCTATCCGCTGCAACTCTTCCAAGTGTTCAGCTCGTTTCTGTTCGTACGTTTCCTGGAGACAAGGGTTTTTCTTTTGAAAATGTATGTATAGTTAGGGATAATTCACATATTACGTTGTCAATTTTTGGCCGATTTTAACCCCCCCCTCGTAATCAAGTTTACAGTAGTTGTGTATGTTACAATAACACGTAACGTAATCATTCGGAACCTCCCTCCCCCCCTTAGGTGATTACGTAATACTAATACATGAACGATTCTAAGGTTTTTCTTGGAAGATGGCACAGACCCAATCTTAAATGCTGGATTTTTCTTACTCCATCAAAACAATTAAGGAGGTCTCCAGTTTTCGTTTCTTCAGACAAAACTGAGAATCATGTGAAAAAATTGCAGGCAGGGATGCCCCCAGAAGAAAACTATACCTGGAGAGATGCTGGGTGGGCACCGTCGTCAGTGATTCCCATCTGCTTCAGCTTTCCTCGTCGGTAGAGCTCGTAGTGCTTACTATGAGTGACCTAGGAGTAGTGGTGTTAGAGGGTGGTTGCTAAGCAACAGGGAAATGTTGCTAAGCAACAGCAATATCAACCCTCTCCCATCTGATTGAGTTTACTTTGTCAGTAGAGAGCTAGAGGATCAGAGGCAAGATCTGAATGTAGCGAACTCCAGATTATAATCTACTGCACGAAGTTGTTAGTTGAACTGTTTAGCGAGACAAGAACAATTACCGGGTTGAGTTAACAGGTTGCATTACGTAACCTCTTCTTACTAATCTTACACTGCCCGATATTCCAAATTTATAAGGTTTCCTAGCACTTGTACACGCACATATTGCTGTACTGTGGAATAATAATCCCGAATACGCGCAATTAAATGTACACTTCTGAAGTAGTTAGTGCACATACAACGAAAAGCTTCACAATCATTGTGAAGCTTACGCCAGATCTGTTACATTAATTTATACATTCAGATATAGACTAAGTCATAAGTGTACCAGCAATATACAGAGTTTAATGAAGATTTAACAGTGTGAAGACGCCTATGATACTTGTCATGTACATTATATACACTCAGTTTTCTTTTAAGAAACTTTGCATTGACGAGGCCAGGTTTTTGGAAAATCAAAAAATAGCTCTTGGATTTTGGAAAAATTTTAAAATTATGATGTACAATTTATACACTTTTATACAGTTTATACAGTGTAACAATGTATACAGTTAACAGTATTCACTTGGTGTGCGTGTGACAGGTGTGTACACTGGATGTTAGAGAGTGTGAGCAGTCGACACTTACCCTGGTATCACATTACAATTCACACGGCACACCTCAATCCTTTACACTTACCTAAGAATATGTAACTTACACACAAACACACACTCAACCAGGCTAAACCTGCCTGGGATTTGAGAATTGAAAGGCAGTTCAAATTACAACATAAGTACGTTTAGCTATGATAATGACAACATCCAAACCACCTGAGTCTCGGGCCAACATTACGTCGTATACTGCTGCAGTGTTCCTGTGTTCCACGGTGTCATTTGATACTTTATGAGTTTATGTGACAGATGAGATGATGACCGATATATTAATTTGATATTTCAAGTCATCTCTGATTTCTATTAACTCTAGCCCATTGTCCTTAAATGACATCACTGATACCGAGATACAGGTCACACACCTTTATACATACATCTTTGTTGAAATGCTGATAATTAGGTCACCATTCTGTTGGCACTTATCTCATATACACTCGTCTTTCAACAATGCGATCACTAATTCAGACACCGGCAAACGCCTCTTTTACCTCCAAAGACCAAAATGCGAATTAAATTATAATTATCAAAATAAGTCGTTGTCGGGATGAAAATGAATAGCACTTTTCAAACACAAGACCTCCCTACCTCTCTGAGATCCTCCATGTTGGTTCTGATGAGCATCTCCCTGAGCTTTACAAAGTCGCAGTGTTGTTCGTTCTCAATCTCCACCACGCCCCACGGGTACTCCCGACCTCGCACCACAGTCTCACCCACTTTCACATCGTCACGGGAACCAACCACTGGAAGGGCAACAAAGTTTGGGAATGGTTTAAGGGTAAAACACTCGCGTGATACGTGTGTTCCCTATTAAGGATTTAAAATGGTAAGAAGAATGGGACATCAAATAAAAGTTTTGGCCATAAAAATGTGACATTTTGAGATTGAATTAAAATCATTTTCCAGAATACCAGATGACAGTAAAGGGTGAAATAAGGGTACAAACCTGCGAAAGGCATCATCTCGTTCATTTCCTTGTTAACCTCCGCAACAGTTTCATCCTCAGTAGGGAAGGTGTAGATCTCCACATCATTAGCTTTCAACTCCGACATGATCTGCACGAGATATAATAAGGGATAGTTTTAATGTTGCTGGCTGGTAATGATTTCACATTCAAATCATGGGCTCTTTTCATCTGAATATATAAAATTGTCGTCACTAGGAGACGGAAGCGAGATTTTAGCTGCATAAAACCCTTCCCAAGAGTAACTAATAACACGCAACTACAGACTCACGTTAGCTTTGAAAGTGTCCAGCTCTGACTTGCTGACAGTGTCACTCTTTGCAATGATAGGAATAATGTTACACTTCTTGTCCAGTGCCTTCATCGTCACCAGATCGAGTGAGCGAATCCTGATAATAATCGTATAAGCTAACTTATTATACTGTTGAACTGTATGTACCTAGACAGTGACGCATGCACAATAACGCCACACAATCACATGAAAAAGCCGCACAAGTAGGAGTTGTATACTTCTATAAGCAAAGATCGTACGAGGAATTTCGGTTGTTGTTTTGTTCTATTCACCAGAATTACTAATTTGTACCAGATGAATGTTATCTTATGTATTACTGAAATATATCACTCACGAGTGGCCGGTAGGGACGAGGAAGTAAAGACACACATGGATTCTACTATCGTGGAAGCTAACCAGATCCCGCTTTATCTTTAGCTCCTCCTGCAGGTAGCTCTCAAACTGCTCGTCAATGTAGTCTACCAGCGACTTGAAACTGGGGAGTGATGATAAGAAATTTATCATTCACAGCTGCTGTACATAATATAACTCAATAAGATTATCAGTAAATTTAGTTCAGAAATTACTTCAAAGAAATATCATTTACAAATAAACACAATAAGGTTTTGGAAAATGGAAGCCATTATGCAACTGGAGGTAGCCAAATAGACGGACAGTAAATTCTCCTCGAACGCAATGGAGCCAAGAGGCCTTACTATAACTAAAACAAAAAAGATTAATAAAAACAGTGCTGAGTGTACAGAATGAATTTCAAAAAATAAAGCAAACAAAAAACAAAAAAACAGTCCATGGAACTAAGATTTTAAAAATGACGTAAAAGTTATTGCGACAAAAAGCTGGGGAGTGTACTATGTCCCAATTTAGGCCGCATGGGAAGTCTACCAGTGAACGGCTTTCCAAAGGATGAGGGGATAAAGTTATTGAGAAAGTAATTTTGGCCATTTTAACCCCAAAACCCCATAAGAAGTTTATCAGTAGTTTTAGTTCGTGAAAAGCGCATCAGTGCACTTTAATAACCTTCTTTGGAAAATGGAAGTGATTCGTTGACATGAGGTTACGTAAAACGACGCTGATTTAAACACCTGGGTAAAACGGACCAGAGGTTTTCCTTGTTGATTGAAACCCCTTCCCTAGATTGTCATTATGGAAAAGCCTCAGAACGATCAAACAATAAACACAACAAAAACGGACCTGTTTTCCTTTTAACCCAAGGGTCCTACTTGTGGGTAAGCACAATGTATGAGGGGGTTTACGATGGTTATTGTCAAATGTAGGGCTGGCCAGGGGTTATGTCCAGGGGGACTATTGGGTGTGCACTGTGTCTGAGGGGGCTGTCAGGGGGTATGTCACTCTCAAAGGGCTGAGGGGGGACCTGTTCAGGGGATCTCCACAGGGCGACTTGTGGGTGTGCACTGTGTCTGAGGGGGGGGGTTGAGGGTTTTGTCAGGGCTGAGAGGGGGTTTGTCAGTGCTGAGAGGGGGAGTCAGGGCTGAGGGGTTTGTCAGGTGACTTGTGGGTGTGCACTGTGTCTGAGGGTGGTGTGTAAGTGTGTCAATTGTCAGAAATTTGCTATATTTCTACGGAAATGCATCAGCAATTTGAAGCTTTTGAATATTTTGATGAGTAGGAAAATTAGAGATTTAATTGTAAATGTCAAAAGGTATAGGATTACAATAAAAAAAAAAAAAAAAAAAAAAAAAAAAAAAACGGTCTTTTTGCTCATTCAAATTACTGGAAATGAGAAGTCTTGTTACAGCAGCAATTACAGCATTGCGGCTGTAATTGCTGCTGTAACAATAATTATTGAGTAGGCACACATAAGCAGCTATAATACATTATTTAAAGATTTAATAAGCAGCTATAAGCAGCTATACATGGAATAATGTACTGCCAGCAACTTCAGCCGTCATTAGCTTTGTATACACTCCAAAATCCAAATAATCTTACTCTACTACCAAGACATTAAAAGTCTACGCTAATTGATGATCATAGAATATAAGTATATGATCCAAATTATCATGTCAAATCCATCATACAAAATGCTAACGTGGTAGTATAACAAATGTGTTTTATTCTTAATCGACCACAGATGATAATCATTAACCAAAGCAATGTAAGGTTGAAACCTCCCTGCTTTTGTCTAGGTAAGTGTGTGGCAACAGTAGAGTTTGATCTATAATATGCTAGAGAAGTAGAGACATATGGCTGTAACTTCAAACTAGAGCTGTAACTTGAAATTAAAGAAATTAGCTATATTTTTCTGAGTGTGTAGTGTACATTACACTAGAACAGAGCAAAGTACAGCTTTACCCAGCCCACAACAACTAATAGGCGATTCAACGTCATAAACTCCCCACTCTTAACCACTTTGATGACGTCACTCTCAAAAGTAAGATAATGTCATACGTTATAGTGATGACGTTCTCTGGGTGAGCTCAGTCAGAAAGAAGCCTGACAGATGCACCAGTCAAACTCTCTGTATTTAACTATACACTACACACTCACCTAGGTGTTTCAGCAGTAAATCGTGAGCGCTATACAGTGACTAATATATCTGATTATGTCAGTATGTCACTTGTCAGTGACATTTTCTGTCCTCGCACTAATGTTTAGCTCAAAATTTCAAAACTTACTCTTGATTACAGATTTAGAAGTTGTTGCTAATTCAGAATCGGGCAAGTTACTGCTAATTAACAGAACTCAATTGAAATTTTAAGCTAATTACACGTACGGCAGCTACAACTCACCATCGAAGTTAGCTTTGAAAAGGCAGTCCAGGAGAGTTGACTTGCCAATACCAGTCTCCCCCACACAGAGGATGTTCATGTCGAAGCCCTGGTTCACGCACTTGTTCACCAGCTGGTCTGGGAGCAGTTCGAACCCAACGTGACCCTGGAGCGGCAGAGTCCTCCCTTCTTCTCCCTGTGGATGAAGACAGAGGTTGAGATCAGAGGTTGAGATCAGTGAGATCAGAGGTTGGGATCAGAGGTTGGGATCAGAGGCTGGGATCAGCGTGTACAACCGTTTCCTCAGTAAAAAGAGAAAAATGATTTTTCTTAGCATCATCACGTGCATTAATTTGAAAATCATGATACCGACTACCGATGTATTCAGTCGATAAGCCATTTAAACGAAATTGGTTACAGACAGAAGAAGAGATTTGGTATGACATAGAGTAATATCAAATTTACAGTTTAATTTCAAGAATCGCTACAGTAAATTAAAGGACGAGTAAAGCGAAATTTAAGGTATACAAAATATTTCATATTATGATAGGTATCATAATTAAAAGCACTTTAGTCAAAGTCCGATGTTTCTATTCACTTCCTACCGCACGCTATAGCTAAATCAAAGAGCAATTCTAGGCGCAAAATATGATGCATTATGGTCCCCAGTATCAAATTACACCCTGAGTTCACTATGTTAATGTAAACACAGTATATATTCCACTGTTTTTGACGGTTTTGATTGATTTTTTCACGCCTCAATTACTAATTAGATGGATTTGTTGGTTTTTATTATTGACTCATAGAATTGAGAATTCCACTAGACGAAGCAAAACAGTGTTTAACCACTCATATGGGATGGATAATTATACCAAAACACAAGATTAATAACATGCAAAATACATAACATGCAAGGTCGCGTGGATAGGAAGGGGACCAAATTCCGACATCCACTGCATGTTATGTATGATAAATATATGAAAGGGAATATCTCGTCTTGTAGGTGTGGTAGAATCTTCGTTTTTTAATGATTAGATTAGAGAATTGCCCTAGATTCTGTGTACAACGTCTCAGAACGATATTTGAACAAAATTTCTTCGCTTTACTCGTCCTTTAATTAAATTGAGAATTGAGATGCTAGGAATCAGTGGAGAAGACTAACCAGATTCCTGCGAACTTTGACATGAGCCGACCGGTTTTCAGATCTCACAACCATCCTCAAATTTGATTGTAGTAGAATCATGAGTTTACAAGTTATCTAAGTACCTTTAGTCGGTTACAGTTATCAGAAATCGTGATTCCCATCAAAATCTTATACTTGAAGTCCCAACAGCTAATACTGTATAAATTTTGACAGACGGGATTTACTATCAATCATAGAATTTATTGACCATTTGATTCATAGGTCGAATAATAAAGATTTATTACCAACACTCAAAAGTAACACCAGCATCAAGTTGACGTATTTATTCAACAATTATTATTGAAATCCAGGCGTTATATAATCTATTGTTTTTATTGATTGATTTTTAGTTAATAAGATAGTATTTGCAGCAATCATGTAAGAGACAAATTAAGACAATTTTCTATAATAATTCTGACTTCCCCAAAAATTAAAATGAGAAAGTGAATTTCAAAAGAATATGGACATAAATTCCAAAAACTACAATTTAATACAGAAACTATTTAACTAAAATCGATCTCTACATTTCATGGAATAAGTGCAAGAACCAAGTAGCTCAAGATCTCTTACAAGAATTGTGGGAAATGAGAGCGTGAAAAAATTCTGCATATAATATATATTCTAAATGTCAAAATTAATTTCGATAAACAGAATTATCGTCTTTAGATATTCATCTTTAGGTGTAGATGTCCTCTATTCTGTTGTCCTCCGATCGTTTTTCTATGCTGATGTAAGTTTCAATACTTTCTACTTTGACATCATCCAAGAGTTCTGCAAGCTCTTCTTCAGTTTCTGTGTCAGGCCGTGCTCCAAGACTAGCCATTAGTGAAAACAACACCAGAACAAGCGTAAATGTCTTCATATCAGTGGAGTGTAAAATATTATTAACTCAATCAAGTCACTAATGTTAGCCAAACTCAGAAAAGGGTAAAGAGAGAGTAAGTACAGGCATTTTGTTGAATCCGTCTTTAGTTCTTTTTACGGGCTTTTGTGTTGCATTGTTTTTTGTGCGTTACTACGGTCTGCCTTTGAATGGCTCAAACTCTTTTTGTGTTCAAAAGAGGATAATACATCTCAATCACGGTGACCAATGTTTCAAAACAGTTATAGTTTTATACAATTGAAACAAAATAGAACTAAAAATTTATGTTTTTCGACTATTTTCTTATTTTATCACCTCTTGCTACCAACACATTAACATATTATGGGTACTTCAAAAGACTTTTGATAACCTCTAAATCCTCCGTAATTTCCTGATATGATAGTCAATCGAAAGTCCGTTTTCACATGAACTCCTCGTTACCCAACTTTTAATTTTTCATTAGGAAAGTAATCAGACTGTACTTGCTTACAAAGTGAATTTTATCAGTACATAATAATATGCTTAAACGCACTGCAAAATGAGTGCAATCATTGTTTATAAGTTTTCAAGTAACTTGTATAATCATGAACTTAAATTATTCACGTTTTCTAAATTGAATGCATTGATATGATTGCTGCCCTAAACTAATGATGAAATAGTTTTTCTGACAGAATAACAAATTTTGACTCAATATAAACCACAAACATTGGTAAGAAAAGGTCCAATAAATTATATTTAAACATAATATTTTATACATTAAAGGGTCACAAACATTATCAATAACTTAATTACACATTCATTAATCTATTACCACCCACTACTCACATAGTGAATGAAGAAAATCAAACCAATCTTTTATTTCCATCCAAGAAATCACCATGCCAAGTGGAAACATACTATTATAGTAATTATATAAAACTTTGAATAGGCAGTTGAAATACTCAACTTTATTTTACTGTATCCAGGTAATCTGAGTCTGAATTTATAGCAAAACATCTTAAAAACTCAGAAACAACCAAATTCCAATAGATTGATGTGGTATGCAGATTTCGATGATTGCTCATTTGAAAGCAATAATGGAATTGATCATTCCAGAGGCTTTCCTTCAGTAGCTATCTGTATCTCCACATCAAGATGTGTCCCATCACAATAGGGAGGAGTTTTGGTCTGCTTGCATAAACATAACCACCTGTCAAGATAACAGACCTTGATAAATATGATAAACATCATTCAGAATTAGAGCTAAGTTACCATGGTGTCTCAACCTTCTGAGTTGCAGTGTATTATACCATGATCAGGTACTTTAAAGCTGAGGTGCATTGAAACTAATTTGTGTGCTGTCACACACACACACAGCAAAAATGCACCCTCTTGTGTCAAGACACCAGGGTAACGTATATAATATCAATGCTTAGAAAGTATTCCACTGACCAGGAAAATTTTGCCACCAGGAAATTTTATTTTCATTGCCTTGGAGGGCGAATTATGTCTAATCAGCAGATAATTTTTGTGTTCAATACATACCAAAATCTGTTCCAAATTCTGATTAAGAGAAAATATCATTCTTATTGCAGTGACAGAGACCTTTGTATGCAGCTTTTTCATATGAGCTGCATAATAATCCAAGGCATTTTGGGTAAGACCTGGAACTGGTGAAGGGCAATCTAATTTATTCTCCAATATGTTACCTAAGGTGTCTTGTAACACAGGAAAAAAGTTCGCTGCCCAAATCGATAGGGGGAGGCCCAAAAAATCGATTTTTTGATGAGCCGTAGCCGAGTTATATAGAAAATACCTATCTCGACCCAGGAAGGTCGTAGAGACTTCATTTTTAGCTTAAAATGAGCGCAATGCACATGTTTATATACAACTCGTGAACAAACATATACTCTAAAGTACTCAGGAACTGAGCTATGGGCCAAAAACTGATTTTGAGGCACCCGCAAGGCCCAATTTGACCAAATTGTCTATCTCGGCCCAGGAAGGTCGTAGAGACTTCACTTTTAGCTTAAAATGTGCGCAATGGGCATGTTTATATACGACTTGTTATCAAACATATACTCTAAAGTACTCAGGAACTGAGCTATGGGCCAAAAACTGATTTTCGAGGCACCCGCAAGGCCCAATTTGACCAAAATGTCTATCTCGGCCCAGGAAGGTCGTAGTGACTTCACTTTTAGCTTAAAATGTGCGCAATGGACGTGTTTATATACGACTCGTTAACAAACGTATACTCTAAAGTACTCAGGAACTGAGTTATGGGCCAAAAACTGATTTTTAGGCACCAGTAAGGCCCAATTTGGCCTAAATGTCTATCTCGGCCCAGAAAGGTCGTAGAGACTTCGTTTTAAGCTTAAAATGTGGGCAATGGACTTGTTTACATACAACTTGTTAACAAACATATGCTCTAAAGTACTCAGGAACTGAGCTATGGGCCAAAAACTGATTTTTGAGGCAGAGGGGAGGCCAAATTTTGAATTCAATTTTTGGCCCATAACTCAGTTCCTGAGTACTTTAGAGCATATGTTTGTTAACAAGTCGCATATAAAAATACCCATTGCGCACATTTTAAGTTAAAAACGAAGTCTCTACGACCTTCCTGGGCCGAGATAGACATTTCGGCCAAATTGGGCCTTACCGGTGCCTAAAAATCAGTTTTTGGCCCATAACTCAGTTCCTGAGTACTTTAGAGTATATGTTTGTTGACAAGTCGTATATAAACATATCCATAGCGCACATTTTAAGCTAAACATGAAGTCTCTACGACCTTCCTGGGCCGAGATAGACATTATGGCCAAATTGGGCCTTGTGGGTGCCTCAAAAATCAGTTTTTGGCCCATAGCTCAGTTCCTGAGTACTTTAGAGCATATGTTTGTTAACAAGTCGTATATAAACATGCCCATTACACACATTTTAAGCTAAACGTGAAGTCTCTACGACCTTCCTGGGCCGAGATAGAAATTTTGGTCAAATTGGGCCTTGCGGGTGCCTCAAAATCAGTTTTTGGCCCATAGCTCAGTTCCTGAGTACTTTAGAGTATATGTTTGTTAACAAGTCGTATATAAACATGCCCTCTGCGCACATTTTCAGCTAAAAATGAAGTCTCCTGGGCCGAGATAGGCATTCTCTATATAACTCGGCTACGGCTCATCAAAAAATCGATTTTTTGGGCCTCCCCCTATCGATTTGGGCAGCGAACTTTTTTCCTGTGTTACAAGACACCTTAAGTAACATATTGGAGAATAAATTAGATTGCCCTTCACCAGTTCCAGGTTTGGACAATTTTTGGCAATTATTCCTTGGATTATAATGAGATGTGGCTCACTTCCTGTTATCAACTGCAATGATGAAAAAACTGTGCATGTAGGGGTTTGACATGCCATTGTGAAACCTAACCTGGGTTTTGTTTTCTCGGGTGTGAAGGAAAGAGGCTTCATTGAACTTGAGGCATGGGAATTGTCACAGAAGGGCTGGTTTTTACTGGCCCCACAACTGCACCACATGTAAGTTTTACCTGAAATGATAATAAGAATAATGTGATGATATGTACTGAAATTCATTACCTTATTGGCCTTTATTTAACCGGCCCTTAAGGACAAAAATGACTTTGAGATTTTTTTCCAAAGGGCTGGTTTAAAAAAAGGCTGGTTAAAGTGGGGCTGTCAAATTAAAGGCCAGTCAATTTAGGTCAAATGAAAGTTTTATGATTTGCCTTTTATTCTAGTGAACGTCATTATATAGCACGATAATGACCTAAATCATTGTATAAGATCGGGATTTGGGTCTTTTGGTGCAATTTATTAAGTATAAATGGTTTAGAGCAAAAAATCCTTGTTTTGGTGACCACCAGAAAAAATTTTTGTCCAAGGGGCCGGCTAAAACGGTTCAAAATTGATTTGATAGGGCCGGTTAAAAAAAAGGGCTAGCTAAAAAAAGGCTGGCTAAATAAAGGCCAATAAAGTATCTTGGAATTGAAGTGATAAGTAGAATTTAATAGTGCAATGAATCTAACATAAATAATGACATTAATAAGAGCTATTGTATTGTATTGTATTGTATTGTAGGTTCCCCAAACTCGGAAGTAAGGGGGACAGTACCCTTAAGGGCACTGTCAGCACTGGGGCCACGGGACACCACTTATAGCGACGGCAAGTTGCCACTGGTACCCACTGGGTGCTCTGGCTTTATTGGGAACAGCATTTCAGTGACATTGGCAGTGAACTTCACTGAGCAATGGGGGTCAGTTAGGCCAGACAAGCCGCCTTTACTGCTGCACACTACAGTTTGAGTCAACTATATATCTCTGTCCAAAGCACAGAAAAATAGATTTACTCTCTCTGTCCACATTGCCATGGGTCGGTCAAAAAGTCATAAAGGTAAGTGTAGTTTTGAAGGCGTGAGCTGGGTTGCCTTCGGTAACATAAATGTATTTAAAAAGTGGTACGGATTTCATTTTGAGTGGTGATTATCGAAATGTCAGGACCCTCCTGCTCTCCTTCCATTATTTTCTTGAATCAGCTGGTGTATCGTCGTCTTTTATTATTATTACCTTGTGTAGGTGTGCTTCTATGTTTGTTAGTTTTGTGAGATAGTGTTCTGTTGGGGAAAGGCTTCTTTTGTTATTTGTATTTTCTTTCAAAAATATTGGTGTTGTTGAAGAATTTTATCATTTTGTTGATTAGATGACTACTTTGCAGATCGTCAATGCTATCAAATTGGTATTTGTTGAATATTTCTTTTCTTTTATTGCTGAAATAAGAGCATTTACACAGTATATGATGCGCTGCTTCTAGGCAGTTCTCTTCCCAGTTGTAGTCAACGTATTTCATTACTTCTGTACAGTATTCACAGTGTTCATTAATCATTATAACTCTGTTTTGTTTTTGTCATGTGATAGTTTAGGTTGTTATGATTGGATAATATTTTAATTAAAGTACTTATTTTCTCATAGTTTAGTGTTAAGATTTTGTTTGTCATTTTATTTGTCCTGTATTTATAAGCTTTAACTAAACCAGATGTAAGTATCTTAGCCTCACAGCTTATATCACTATATATAAATCTGTTTTCTATTGATCTATGGTAGTGTTTGTTAATGATATTAATAAATGTTGTGAATGGTGCTTTATTATATAGCGGATTTGATACTTGCTTTAGGGAACCTTTATTAGCAAGGTAGTCAGCTATTTCATTTCCTTCATGACCTTCAAGTGGCCAGGTATCCAGTTGAGATTGACTGTCTTATTTCCTCCCAGCTCATTAAGTGAGTTATGGCACATTTTTATTAATTCATTTTTTGTATGTTTGTTCATTAGAGACTTAAGTACTGCTTGTGAATCTGAGTAGAATTCGATATTTAAATTACTTAAGTTTTTGTTTCATATGATTTCGCTAGCTTTCCATATGGCAATTGCTTCTGCTGGTGTGTGTTGGGAGTGGTTCTGCTACCTCATTTATTTCTTCTTCACTGAATGTTATACCGATTCCTGTGTTGCCTTTTCATTTTTGACCCATCTGTGAAGATTGAAGGTTTGATTCACATTCTTTCACTTGTATACTGTCCCTGTTTTCAATGTTGATTTTGTATGTTTTTGTTTAAGATTGAGAAAGGACTAATTTTGTCTGAAATTGGGTTTGGGTCAATTTTATCATTTTTTAATTTCCAATCAATTATTTCTTGTGTTGATTGTATTTTTTCATTTTATAGTTATTCATGTTCAGTGTCTTTCAGTCTTGAGAGTTAATGCTTTCTTTTAAAGCTGTTTCTTCTAATTTTAACTCAATTGGTGCCATATTAGGGAGTAAATTTAGGAGTACTTTGGGAGTGCTAGTTTTACACCTTCCTCTTATGCATATTTGTACTAAATATTTGTATATTTCTGTGTTTAACTTGACAAGACTGTATTATATAATCAAATTTTAAAAGCTATAATGGTCCATAGAGGATTGCACAGATTCAATTAATTCTATGTTTTTTGAGAAGTGAAATTTAAAATTTTGGCGGAAACTTCATGAAGCAAAAAGCCCTACTTTCAAACTGCTGAACAAAAATTCCCAATATCACTTGATTTTAGTGTGACAGATTGGGACCTCACTGGTAGATCTGGAGGATTTTTAGTTCTCATCCGGCTAAAGCACAAAGAACTATTGACTGTAAGAGGAAAGACTAATGGCTGATACAGCTAGTCTGTTAGGTTGCACATTGTTCTTATACTCAAGAGCATAAGAAAGTTGGCAACCTACTTGCTTCTTAGTCTTAACGCACCATTGCTGTAGTATTAGCAAGCTAATCTACAGACTACGGCCTCGGGAGCAGCAACGAAGCTCCGTTCCAGGGAATCTCACCGATGTTCTGATTTAACGGTATGGTGCCCGAATCATCAGAACCTGGAAATAAGAGCTATATCAATGACATTTAATACTCACCTGCTGTCAGAGGAGTGTATGCTGGAAGTCTGGCTGCCACAAGAGGTTTATCTTTAGGCACATCACATTTTGGAGCTCTTTTAAACATGTTTCCTTGGAGAACCTGTTTGAAATTTAAATGTTTTTTTTTGTTTTTTTTTGTTTTGTTTTTTTTCTAATAATGACTGCAGCTTTATAAAATGAAAAGGGATATATATTCAACTCCAAAGGAAAAATCTTTTATTTACATTTATAATTATTTGACAAGCCTAATAATAAATTTCAAATCCAATGAGATAAGCATTTAATCTTAGTTAGGACTTGAAAGTTTAGATTCAAACACTTACCTTGAAATGACTCATGTCACAGAAGGGAGGGTTGCTGGTATTTTTACATCGACACATCAAAGCAGTTTCTGTTTTCTCTGCAGTGAATCTAAGGGGAACAAAACCAGAACCACGGTGAGCTCCATCACACAAGGGCTGCTTAGCACTTTGTCCACAAGTACACCACTTGTAAACCTTCCCAGCTTCTAACTGAAGGTAAAAACTCACTCTATTCCAATTATCTTTAGCCCATCAACTTTCTACACTCAGGCCATATGTATTTAGGGTGCATCATGCGACTGGTAATTGACCTTAGATGCAGTTTAAAGACTACAAGAATGTGATACAATTGTGTAAGTAAAATTATTGCAGGTACCTTGACATTAGGGTACTTTACATAATGATATATCTTTCCTTGAAATTATAGTTGACTTAATGTAACAATCATTGGTTTCTATTATTGCATTATATTCTTGTCTTGAAGAAATTTTTCTACATGATTTGAATATACTCTTACTAATCTTAACACGGAATTGCCTATACAGAGCCTAATCTGTATCATATTTTTCACTACTCACTTTAAGTGGCTTAGGAAAGTTGATGTTAGATTGGACAATGGGACGAGAGCTGAGATGGCGAATGAATATGGACTGGGCCATCTTTTGAATGACCATAGTTGACTGTTAAAAGGATACATATTTGTAAGCTATTATGTTATGGCCATTCTATCAATCAGAAAATAGATTTCAATGAAAGAGTAGAATATTTGTTAAGCAAAACATAACAGCAAGTAACAAATTAGATTAAGGAACGTTTACAGCAAGAAAAATTAACTTAATTAAACAATAAAACTAATTACAATAAAACTAATGTAACACATCAGTGACACAGATTCAATTCAATTATATGTGTGCAGATATGATCACTCCATTGATGGAGGGCTCATTAAAGATGCACAAATTTCCTGTTCATGAGTCTTATTTCTACAAGCAATCTATTGAGAGCACAAACCTTTTCAACCCAGTTTCCCCAAAGGGTTTTTTAAAAGTGGAGGGGAAAACCTGATGATAAGCCAAAAATTTTGATAGATAATACTTGATAGTTTCCCAGTGAAAAAAGGGAAAAGGGAAAAAAAGAGTTATTATGATTTTTAATTTATTTTACCCCCAAAGATCCTCGGGTTTTTTCATCAACACATCTTCTAGAACCCCAGGAATGGTGTATGCTTCACAATCATCCCTCTGGTTTTCTGTCAGATTTTGAGTAAAAAATGTTTTTGAAAATATTTGTTCATAGTTTTGTAATTTTTTTCAGAATTTATAATGCAAATTAAATATTAGTTACTTTGAAGGGATTGTTTTAAGTTGATAGACTAAAAAAACATTTTTCTGTTACACCACATTTATGACCAGGCTTGCTGTTCATCATCAAAAATAATCAGAATTTCATGATTTGCAACAGCAAAGAGATGTAATTGTGGGATCCTCTCAGAATTATTCATGCAAGCGCTAGTCAAGATACCACCTACGTTGCACTTGGCACAGTCTCAAGCTTCATTCAAAACCTGAATGGATGGGCATGTTTGTTGGATGTTTAAGGATGAGAAGCCAGATATAGATTCGTCCCATAATATCACAGACAAAATTAAGAATTATCAATTCAACAACCGTATTATTCACAAATATTCTGATCAAAGTTCATTATAATGTAAATTCATGGGGCATAATCAACTGTTAGAACTTAAGTGATTAGAACGTTATGCTTTCTATATTATTCAAACTGACCATTTATGATTGGTATTCCATTATATACAGTCATTATTATCACATCCAAATTGTTATCTCGCTATTCTAATTTAGGCAACCTTTAACCCATATTCTCCCATTGTCCTATATATAGACAGGGCTATATAGAAGCCCTATTTTGCAGAGAAACGTTATTTTTACTCAATTTCTTTTGTATGTTCTGCTGATGCATTGGGTCGTAGAAACAAACCCTGAATGTATTATTTTTGGAATGCATGATATGCATAGAAAGTGGCAATTTTTCTACGGATTTCCACCAACATGACCTAGCGTTATATTTCCAAAATTTGGACCAGCATGAATCTTGTTTTTTACCTGTTATTGATAGCCAAGGCATGTGCAAATAATTATGGGCGTTTAAAATTTAAATAAGAAATGCATAAATTGCATAAATTCATGCATAATTGGTATTTTTTATATAGTATGTTGTTTGAAAATAGACGTACTATATCTGGTATCCTATAAGTAGGACATTATATGAAAATTTATGTCCTATTATAGGACGCCTACCATATGGGACATTAATTTTCGAATAATGCTCTACATATAGAAACGTATCTCGACGTATAGACTTCACAGACTGGGCTAAACACGCTTCAATATGTTTGGTGGACTTGATTGGGACTTTAGTACCAAAAAGTTTGCTGCAGAGTCAAAAACCGCAACGGAATAAAGCCTGTAGCGGAGTTTACTCCGTTAGTCAATTCCACTGGGTGGACTTTAAGTATCGGAATTTGCTTCTCATGTGAACTCTGCCCTGGAACATGCATACATACAACTCATTCCACCAGCAGAGTCTATTTGCCTAGGAATGTATAATGACGTAATGAAAAACAGTTCACATTCTACCATGCGGTGTCTACATCTATCAGGTTGTCATATTGTGGTAATATTTGCATTTTATGAGCCATTTTATTTGGATGAGGACACTGCCAATTTCCAGCTCAGGGGGCCACTGGACATCACTGCATGTGCCTGGCGTCCGTTTGAACCGTATTTTACGGGAAATTATATCAACTTGAAAGCTCCTCCGAGTCAAAAAGCCATGCAAACACGGAACTAGAATGCTGTTATTGTTAGTATGTATACAAACTGATATCGACAAACTGATGGAAACGTATCATGTCTAGCGGTTAGAGTCATTAGCGAGCTACACCCTATGAAATGTGTCCTTGAATCTCAAAGTACCTAGTATTAGAATCAGAATAGGTGGACTACCAAGGTTGGCTTTGGCACGTTTACTGCTTTTATGAGGGAGACTTTCCCGAGACTAGAACCCTGGATGTCATGAATGACAGGCAGGAATCAAGTCCGCTCAACCAAGCGTAGTCCAACCAGTTCCCTGAATCTTTTACTACTTGTACCGCTATATTACCATAAATACACCTCATTGTCAGTGTAATGGAAGTAGCAGTACCGATAAACTGAACAATTCACACTGCTTATCAGGTAATGTCATAATATAGGCCTATCGGGCTATAATTGTTTACCCATCGATTATCATAAATACGTGATGTATTCAATTAACGTAACGTTTTAATTTTATATTGACCTGAAAAGCATCGTCAACCATATTAATTTTGATCAGCATTTAAGTGGTGCATCATGTAATCAGTAATGGACGTCAACATTTTCCGTTTCAATTTTAACCAGTGCCAGTTTGAATGTTTATGACTGATAGGACTATGAAAAATTGAGAACACAGACTTTGTTATTTTTAAAGTGTGCTTCACATCTGCACTTACTAATGTAGAGAATAATCTCCCAAATCGCACTGACTTTACTAATTCTGACAGATGAGAATAATTGGTTGAAGGAAATACAATGACCAGATCCTGATCACCTGTAAACCCTCCCGATCTCCCAACTGACCCCTCTCTAGACCACCCCTTTGATCACTATTTTAACTCTGTTTTTGGGATAAAATCACTTCAAATCTTCCAATTACTATTTCCAATCAATTATCAACACGTCTTGTCCGTATATTTAGCTTCTGGTACACTTTCATTGGTCAAGTTCATCAAGGGGTCAGAATGGATTCACCAAGGGGTCAGGTGGGGCTCACCAAGGGGTCAGAAAGGTTTCACTCAAGGGCCAGGAGAGGTTAACCAAGAGGTTAGGAGTGGTTTGAAAGGGAGACAGTATGGGTTGCCAGGGGCCAATTCAGGGTCATTTGTAGACTTTCATATCATCAAAATTAGTTATTGCTCCAGTTTTTTTCTAAAATATGCTTGAAAACATCTGTAACTTTCACCGGATTGTCCACTAAATTACTTCTCCACAACGTTTTATGAGACCCGTCCTATATATAGTACATCATATTTGAAATAATGTCCTTTATATAGTACAGCTTAAGGGTATTTTTTCAAATAACGTCCTATATATAGTAATGGTCACGCAGAAAAAAATTAAATAAAACTTTCCTCAGACCTTAGTTAGGGTAATACTAGTCTTCGGACAAAAAATCAGCTCAAAAGATGAACGTTTTCGAGGTTCGGGAGAATATGGGTTAATTATGGATACATGTCACATGAACAAATTAAAGTTGATAAAGAAATAATTAAATGCCCTTGCTATGCAATCATATTTGTGCAGTCTTAAAAAACATTTTACAGTCACAGTTTTATAATTTCTTATCAAGATTTAAAACTTAAATAAGGCATCGACTCTTGATAAGATAAAAACATTACCAAAAGATAAACTCAAAATACTATACTGTAAATTCTGCGGATCTCACAATTAATAAAGTAATCAGAACCTGGTTATCATTTTGAAATGATACTAAGATTTATACTGTAAATATTATCAGCTATTACTTTCTAAGTTGTTAATCCATCATTATGTAGGTTTAGATTGGTCAGTCATTTTGCTGACAAATGCGCTTCTGACCGATTTGATTACATGAGTCTGAAATATTAGTAAGTTACATCACTTTCGTAGTTGGTACCTAGATTATTTTGTTACTCTATTAAAACTTGAAATAGGGTTTAGTTGTTAACTAGCTAATAAGCACCATGAAATCAAAGATTTTGATACCCGTAAAGCTTTGTGGATCTCAGTTGAAAATCTCTCTGTCCAGCATTAAAGAAACATCCTCCATTCTTTGATAAATTCTACTGATAGCTGGGAGTAGAATGCACTGCACTGATTGACAATCACAGTTAGCAAATGAACTTCATAAATCTGTGGTGTATAGAAACTGTGATAGCTTGATGCAGCAGATTTTTCTTATAACTTTATAAGAACAGACAAGATTCACCTCAATTCTTGATAGTCCGAACATCTGATCCGTTTAGTCATATGACAGAAACATACACATAAACCATGGGTTTATCCACGGAGTAAAGACATCAAACACTTTCCATGCTATTTCACATTGAAATATTTAATATGAAGAACTAATTGAAAGGGAGATATTTATTTGGATTGGAAGAGCACTGTGTAAATTTATCGGATGGCAGGTAAGTAATTCCTGCTATGTAAGTTTGTATCTAATATTTCCTCTTATTCGTGAAAATTTGAACCAAGCCTCAATAATGAGATAGTATAAAGGAAATATCAAATAGAATTATCTAACGATCTTTGGTCATCAATTTAATAAGTTCGTGCCTATATCATCTACCAATAAATTTTCAGCATATGTCTTATAATTTTTTGTTTAAAAAATCCAGTAACACTGGCCATTTTTAATTTTGATTTTTTATACAGGCAATAGTAACGAAATTTCACAAATTGCTTTATTTAAACACACATTATTCGTCAGAATCCACACATTACAAAACACAGAGATCAGCTTACCGTATGAAAGGACAAACATCATTTTGCGGCTGCCACACAACTACACACAATGAGGTGGGTTGATTGCATCTCTTATACTTACTGCATCATGATTTTCTATCACCGTTATCATACGATTTATTCCTGTCAGCTATATCATTTGCTTGATCTGAGCTTTCCATTAGGGATGGACCATTAGTAAAATGCTTAAATTCTTTGTCATGGGTACGAGTATGAAGCATATTATAGTGTTCATACTTTCACATGAAATTTCAAGGACTGCAAAATCACCTGTTACATAAATCCTTTTATTGTAGAATCGACAAGAACCACAATTCCGTTCAAAATTCTCAGCGGATGGCCCACAAGCTGATAACTTGCCAATAGTCTGAACAGATTCAAGTGAAATATTCAATCCATTCCGATTATTAACGACATAGGTTCATAAAAGTTGAAAATCACCACCCTTATCCTCCCTAAATTGAAAGTTTATCTTCGGTTTTTCATCTTTGGTATTTCAATTTTTGAGGTAAAACTTGCTCAACAAGGTATCTGATTATTTGACTATTTGACTTAAAAAATGTGACCAATAAATTTCTAGCGAAAAGATCAAACTTCAAAGGCAGGGATCTGGGGGCGGCAGCCCCCAGAAGCCAGACGTTAAATTGCTGTCTCCATAGCATTTTTACCCTCATTTCAGTCTAATTTTAAGTCTAGTTTAAGATATTTGATCACACTACCACACAAAAAGTATCTATAAAAGATTAAAAAAGGGCAATGTTTGGGGTCTGGGAGCGGCAGCCCCCAGAAAGCAAACATTTGGAACAAATTGCCATCTTAATAAGACTTTTACTGTCATTCAGTCATTCATGTGTATTGTCTAATTTTAATATATTAGCATATCAGTTCATTGGTATGAGAAATGTTTACAGAAGCGAAAATAAAACTTATTTAAGGCGGGGCCTGGGTTGTGGGAGCGTTAGCTCCCAGAAGCCAGACGTTTGGAGCAAATCGAAATTGGAATTGCCGTCTCAGTAGGATATTTGTCCTCATTTCAGTCCAATTTTATCACAGTATCACAATTAAAATTTTCACTGAATCTTCGCTTGTCCAAGACATTAGACAATCAATTTATCCAATTTAGATGAAAGGGTGATATGTATTGTCTTGCCCTTTAGACTTTTGTTGATAGATAAAATCATACGCATGCTGCTTTTTAATCCTCGTTCTCATTGAATATCAAAATGCTGTGATGATAGTCATCACCACGGCTTTAACAAATACAAAAGACATTCCCTTTCAGCTATCCTTTTCTGCTCTTGAACAACCGAAGATGATCCCGGAAAAGCGAATATGATCCTTAGTTTTCCTAATTTGGTTTGTTGTTTTCAAGTCACATAGCACATCTCAAATTGTTCCACTACTTATCACCAAATATTGTTTTTTTTTTTCAAATTTGAAAATTTTTGCTGGTAGAAAAATGTTATCCTCGCTCTGGGCCTTATCCTCCCTATGGGAAATGGATTTCAACTTTTGTGAAGGGGTGATTAACGAGAAGTAATGGATGTCTGCTTGGCAGCAAGGGACGCATAGAACAATTAGACTTACATTTCTATCTCTCATCCTCTTTCTGAAGGGAGCAGTTACAAGGATGGAGGTATATGGGTTCTTTGTCAGGATCAGTGCAGTTTGTATGCATAGAACTCTTTCGTGGTTCTTCATGCCCTGAAATCAAAAAAAGTTAAATCACTATCACCAAAAATGGGATTACGTTCTTTCGAGGGAATTGCTTGTTTGATTTAATAAATTATTTTTATGTAACTGTATTAATAAGAGCTTTTACATGCTACACAGTCATATATTCATTGGAAAGAGTTGAAACTCAGCCTTAAAACGTAATCTAGTGCTACTTAAATCTATTGATAGACTATAAAACCAGCTCCTTTAAAAGATCAGCTACCTACATAACTAGCACATTAGTATATTAAGGTTTAGAGGAGAAGGCAAGTGTAGGAAGTCAGTTAACTGTTAAGAGCTGACGTCAAGAGCTGAGACAAATGGACTGGAGTGAGTTGTTTTTTATCCAATAGTATTTGAGGTTTTTCACTCAGACATGATTATCACGATATACTTTCAGATTATGATTTCCATAAACCGATGCCTTAATTAAGTTTGCATGAAATCGAGAACAGAAATCTTTTCAGAAATTTCAACTTATGCCCCTATATACATACCTAATTTTGATTCATGGTCAGTCCGTATATCATTCGATATACTGAATTTAATCCAAACACACTCTTGAATATCACGAATTTATTTTCGCATCCTGGACAGGACTGTATGACCCATCAAAAATGATTTTTATATATTATTAGTTCGTTCCTGAACTTAAACTCTATAAATAGCAATCGGCAACTTCACAGAGTTCTTGTCCGGAACTGGTGAATCCATGTTCTCATGTTATCAAAATTTATGAACTCGTCCCATTATTATACCGCTTGATGCTCGTCATATATTAAATGCATTTGCTCTAAATGAGAGTAAAATTTAGGCTGAACTAGAAGTTCGAGCTTTTTCAAGACAATCTTCCCACAAATTGAGATTTTACCATGGAAACATCGCCCATTGACGTCAGCAATCACATTGGCCAATAAAATCGCTGCTACACTTTTAAATATCCAAATCATCAGGTAACCAGAAACAAGGTAACCAGAAACAAGGTAACCGGTGTCATGTGATATGTCACGACAGAACTTTGCTACTAGAGAAATTTCTTTACTTCTTTGGGAAATGAATTGTGAAACCGAAACTGAGGAAGGTACAACAACAGTATTTCTATAATAATTATTGTGCCTCAGTACCCTCCTCAGTAGCCAGGATTCAGTGATTTGCAACTTGGGCCATTGTAATCAAGAAAAAACTTTCCAAATTCCCAATTTAAATTTGTAACATGCCATTGCATCGCAAAGTTGGAATCTTAAAGAAACTCAGAAACTCATCAGTCCACACTCTACACAGTGACATGTATTGTAAGTGGATTGGTGGGTCAATGATGATGAATGTTTTCTCTCATACCATTGAGATTTCCTATCAGTCTTTTGACTCCTCTTGAGGTTTCATTGGTTGCAAAACAGCAACGAATTGATAGCTTTATTTCAGTATCAAACTTTTATTTTTTGTTAGGTATAATGATTCATTGCCACAAGCCCAAAGAAAAATCTCCTATTCAAATTTCGAGTTTTCTGATAACTTGCTGATGTACCTATTGGAGGTACCTTCCGACCTACTAATGGAATATATAATACAATAACTTAATAATAGATATTGCTTTGATTAAAATTCTAGAGCTACCCAGCTAAGAAAGTTGGAAGTTAATTGGCAAAAGATTTAACTAATTGAATGAAGAAGGTACCTAAGTAATGTTTTTAGGCAAAAGAAAAAACTTGGAGCTTTGGTATGAGCTTGGTTATCCTTCCTGCTTTTATAATGAAAGGATTGATATATTGTCTCTTCATTCATACCAGTTAAGTGTGCAGGGAGCTGTAACCATAGTAGGGTAGCTTATTAGAATCATAAAGTGACCATCACAAATGCAAGCATTTCATGGAAGAAAATATTATGTGCCACTGAAAGGAGTTTTCTCTACATAACGTTGAAGAAACGAAATTATATTAAACTGCAGTTTAGATCAATTTTACCTGTATCTGCATTGGACCCTTTCAGCTATAAAACATTATGTCAAGACATTACAGCCGAAGTTTCAGCTTGTTGTGATAATTTTCTATAGTAATCATTAGTACATTGATTACATTAGTCTGTTAGCTACTGATAATTTTGAAATGTAATCTTATTTTCATAAGCAAATAATTAAGAAACATAAAATACCATCCATTTGATTAATTAATACTTAATCAGTTTAGATAGTTACCAAGTTAGTTTAGATACATAGTAAGCAAACCTTGTTAGTAGTAAGTAAATATTGGAACTGTATTTTATAGTCGGTTCACACTCAGAATACCAACTAAGGTCATCCTTGGGGCACAAGAAACACTTTGAGACAATAATATTTCCAGCCAACCACTCCCCTGTTTCATATTTGCAAACAGGAAAGTTTCACTGTCTCACATCAGGAACATCTGTGGCATACTGATAGGGCTGGCACACTTGGGCACACTGACTGCATGTTCATGAACACATATGTGGGGCACACTGAGAATCACAGGAGTTCATCTGGTACACTGTGTATGTGTGCAGGTAATGCTGAAGTGGGAACTTCAATTACATGTGATTGTTGCACTGATGATATTTCTAAAGTACTCTGCATGTTAATATTCAGCTTCTGTGTTTTGTTGAAGTGTTTTGAAATTGGAAATTGGCAGTGGCTTATTTTTATTTTGTAGAGTTCTGTATGTACATCTGTATTCTGTATGAGAGTATGTACATCTGTAAGTTTATGTTAATCTGTATGTGTGTATAATGTTAATCAGCTGTATGTGTGTATGTTTGTATGTTAATCTGTATGTATGTATGTACGTGTTTGTGTGACATGGTAATGTGCCCCAGAGGGCAAGCTATGCGTCAGATGCTCCATCCTTTTGTGGGCAGAGATCCGTATGCCACTTTGGCCTATCATTGGTTTAACGCAGGTCTATCGTCAGTCATGTGCAGGTCTAGTAAGACCTGCGTTAGCCCAGCACCAAGCCAAAGTTGCATACCAACCTCTGCCCTCTTCTGTGATTCTGTGTACCCCAAACATGCCCCAGAGTGTCCAAGTGTGCCGAACTATCATTATATGGGTTAGTTAGTATAATATCTTTATTGTAGCTGTTATACATTCGAGATTCATACAGTTCAATAAAAGTGGAATATTTCTAGAGTTGACTAATTGATTGGGTTTTCAGAAAAATATCATTGGCATACTGCCTAAAAAGCAATTAAATGCTTAAATGTACTATAGTGAATCAATCAATCCAGCGAATCAGATATTCAATGTATTTATATTATCTGCTTTTTTGAGATTCCAATCAAAATGTAAATTTAATCCATTAACTTCAAAACGAAGTCAACTAGCCAATGAAATGAGGTGGTGAATCAGCTGTGGAATGCTACACACCTGGAACTGCGACCAGTACATGCTGTGTTCCCACAGATGCTTGGTGAGACACACTTTGCTCTTGTACTTCTTCCCGCACACGGGACAGTTTACTTCCTGGAAAGAGGATATATTTGAAGGACCAACTTAGTTTACTTCCTGGAAAGGTGATATATTTGAAGGACCAACTCAGTTTACTTCCTAAAAAAGGTGATATATTTGAAGGACCAACTCAGTTTACTTCCTAAAAAAGGTGATATATTTGAAGGACCAACTCAGGACCTATCATCGACAGTATAATAAGATAAAATTCTGGACTCTTGTTTCAATAATTGAACACCTCCAAGAAATTAAGGATTAGAAAGTTATATTCACTTCTTGAGCGACCTTGAGGTTATAAAGTGACAAATTTGAGAGCAATTATAATATCAATTTTTTTGTCGCCAGCAGAATGTTTACCCCTCCTCCCCAATCCCCATGTCAACATCCATCAGCATTCGGGAACTCCCTAGACTGCTGACGATATTTAGTAATATGTGACAGTCCCCTAGTTGGGTCAAAATTAAAATTTTCTGGTTGCATAATGACCATTACTAGCTGCTACTGCAGTACTGCATTCTCAGAATTTACTGTCGATTCTGCTATTAATCAGGCCCTGCTACGTTATTTAAATACAGTTAGGTACTTAGAACATTAGGAAGGTCTCAAGAAAAATGAGGAATATTGAGACTTATCTGCTTTAAAACCATTTTACTATAGCAAAGTTGTACGACAGCCATATTAAAGTCAAAAAGTGATGACTCAGTTATCAGTAAGTGAGGTATTAAAGTATTAAATTGTTACATGCGTATACCCATAAATGGTTACAACTAGTTGAAATGGCGGGATCGGTTTCTTGCTTGGTGACTTCAATGAATTATTGAGTATTCTCACATTCATATAAATTATAAAACATAAACGTCGCAGAATGGTTTTGTGAATTGGCAACTCTTAATCATCTTCAGTTTTGATAACTAACGACTTAGTAGCAGCTACTTTATAAAAGCTAATCATTGAATAATCTAACCAATAAATGCTGACGAAATACTTCATGATTCCTGTCCACATTCGAAGGTATCTTTACAATAGCCACCTCGACTGTCGACTAAGTCTAGGACTAGTCAATATTTGGTCGAGATTTGGTCGAGATTTGATCGGGATGTGGTCGATATTTAGTCGAGATTAAGTCGTTTTCCCCAATATAATACCTGTCTATGAGCGTTGTAGATGCAATGCCGTAGAATAGCTATCACATCGTTGAGGGTTAGTCTGCCGTCCACAAAGGGAGTCGGAGGTCGGTACATGATGGGTGGACCATGGCCCCTCACCAGACTTACTCCCTGAGGAATTCTCATGTTAGAGGTGTTTTCGTCGGTGTTAATGGCATATACATAGACCCTTGCCTGAATAGCATGTCCATCGTCCATACCCCTCACCCATGGAACAATAAGCGTGGGCACCTTAAAATAGCAAAATATTAAGAACTGAATTTCAATTTGACCACCTTGAAGTAGTAATTAGTAAAATAGTAAGAACCAACCTGCACGTAATGTGGAACGGGCTGCCTAAAGCCCCCCACGACGAAGGGGTTGGGGATGTTGGCCACCGTCTGCTGAATAATGGGGTAGAGCGGAGGTCTGGGCACGTTCTGCAGGTGGTGGTAGGTGGGTGTGGGCTTGAAAAGGGGCAGGGCGGGCAGCGGGAACTCCAGCTGGCGGGCTGCCGCCACGGTGGTCACCAGGGGAGCAGGTTTGAAGGAGATGGTGGTGGTGGGGTAGCCATAGCTGAGGTGTGGGTACCGCGAGGGGTACTGGCTGAATCCTGACATAGCCTGGCTGTAAGAGGGAGGGGTTAAGGAAACGTAGAATATATGAGGCGGATAGCTATTTTAAATTTGAATTTTAATTCCCCACCCTTACGTAGAGACACTCAGAGAGGGGGTGGGTACATAAGGAAGCGTAGAATAATATGTAAGCTGATAGCTATTGGAAATTTGAATTTAACCATTGCATCATCCAATACGATGGTTACTGCTAGTACTGCTGCAACCTTGCCCTACTTTTATGGGATTATGATCGAATATATCAGCCATAATCCATATCCAAGAATTAAGTTTCTCATTCTATGCCGCTCAAATATGCATGAAAATTGTCACGTTTATAATATACCCTATGAATAGCTGTACATTGCAAGTATGAACTTATGAGCCTGCTGGAAATATGGTTACATTTACGCCTGGAAATAAGGCGTAAATGTTCATATTATAAATCTTACTCAGATCCAT
This sequence comes from Beroe forskalii, assembly GCA_011033025.1. Classification (NCBI taxonomy): domain Eukaryota; kingdom Metazoa; phylum Ctenophora; class Nuda; order Beroida; family Beroidae; genus Beroe; species Beroe forskalii. The sequence continues at coordinate 35,648 of WFMF01000440.1, forward strand.
ATGGTGGTTAATATAAACCATCAATATAATCGTGTTGTGGAGCACTATCAAATACCCCAAGTAGGATTTAACCTCAGGTGGTTACCTTGTTGAGTGGTTACATTGCGCTAATTTAGATTGACTTTGGGCAATAGCAGGTGAGCTAATAAAAGAGTTCAAGTTAAGAAAGTTCACAGGAAATTAGAATTAAATAGTATGCAAATTGGATCACAGGTAAAATTTGGATATAAAATCGGTATTTGTCTACAATTATTTCTATTAATATGAGATGCAAGGAACCAAGTAACAGCTTAAACTGCCGTTAAGGTTAACTCTTCCTGAACCTAATATTCACCAAACTAATAACTATAAATTTTTTAAATGCCAACAGGAATAGACCCTCTCAGTCTCACATTCAATTCCAGTTGTCGCATAAAATGCACGCGCCTCTAGGCTGCATGTAGGGCGCAGTCCGAGGCTAGGGACGCATCATATTTAGACCCGCAGCACGAAGGGTGAGGGTCTGAACAGTGAACACTGACGCCACATTATTTGACAAACAGCCCCAGTGTTTTATCACATTGTATCAAATATGACCGGGTTTATGAACTGTAACCCTTGGCAGACGAAGCCAGAAATTGGTATAATATGTAACTTCCCGGTGTGAATTGTGGACCAAAGATCTAATAACCTGTTATTCTAGAATTTCTGAGCTTCTTTGACTTCCTGTGAAGTGGTTAATATAGCCCATTAAAATTGGGCACCAGTTAATTTATAAAAGCTTCATAGGTGAATGAAATTGAGCCCCTACTTCTTTATGGGTGTCCTGGAATGCAATGGCATAAGTTCCACTTCCAATGTCGGATGGGGATTTACTCCATATGGCACCATGGAAGTGCTAGATGTCCTCAGCCTTGTCATGTGAATAGCTGGCCATTATAATAGACACTGTCAAAATATGTCAAAATTTTCCCGATTTCCTTTGCGGAATTGTGATGCAACCTCCCCCATGTGGTAGGTTGCATCACATTTGGGCTGGGAGGCTGAGGTGGTAAAACACCACAGCCCATGACGTGCAATAGCCCACAGATCTATACCTCCAGAAGGTATCCTGCAAACAAGAGGTTGATGGCAGGTTCAAGTGGGATTTCAGTCAGGTTAAGGCCTGGGTTATGTATTTTAAGCCAGGTTTTCAATTCAGTCGGGTTTCTACCTTTTTTGGCTTTGTCGGGGTTTTTCGGGTATTTCCATGTTTTTGCAGTATTTTGGCTGGCTTTGTCGGGCCAGGAAATGTCAAACTCTGGTGTGTCAGGATACCTGTGTGCCTGGATAGCCTCTAGACTCATAACACCCCTCAAGCTATCCTGCTATCCAGTCCAACTGGATTTATATGACCTACACTCCAGTCTCCAGAGATCTGTGGAACCATTGATAAACAATATGCTACCAGACACCTTTATATCCTCGCCGGCTTTATATTGTGAAAAGTCTTCCCTTTCGAGATAAGGGGGTCGCAGCTTTGGACAGAATAACGCTGACGAACACTGCAATCTAAGGAAAATAAGTCACATCGATCCAATGGTCGGCTGAGTCCTACGCCTCGGTTTTCACCGAAGCTCCGAGAATTAACGTTCTGCCGAGGCCTCTTTCAGAAAGACCTGTCTTCGGTCGATCATCGACCTTGGCTGCTGCTTTTTAACGTGAAAAACTAATTACAACGAGCTAATTGATCCAAATTAGGATTAATTTAACGAGTAATGGGGAAATTTCTACGGTCATTCAAAACACGGAATGGGGCTTGCTTCAGCTAAAATCAAGAAATATTTTGATGGTAAAAACCTCAGAAAACAGTTTACGATATTCATGACCATCACCGATTGCAATTAACATCACCTGATGAATCATAACCCTCGATAAATAATAAATCAAACATTAACTTGTGTTTCAGTAATGTCACCAACTTGTCACATTCCCACAAAGCAATCATTATAGTATGGCATATGCTCGCCAAATGTTTCAAAATACAGTAATATACAGACAAGAAGCCCTCGATGTATTATAAATTTTAAAGAGATCCGTTTATTTTTCTCTGAAATTTAATGTGTTCTCGCATGAGGCTTAAAGTTAAACGTCAAGTGATTCGCTGCAGTGTTGAGGAGTTACGATGGAAGGTTTCTCTTGCGTAGAGGTGGCTTCGAGAGGTGGATTGCATGAATTGTTATAAGAAATTAATTAATGTTAGATAAAACCGTATTATGGTACTTAAAAACTAAAACAACTTAAAAAAACAACTGCTGTAGACTAATTGAATTTGATATGCCAATTGAAGCTTCAATTGTAGCTTTGGTACACAACAGTGTTATGTAAGCTTAAGCGCTATCACTAACAAATCCAATTAAAGCTGATTGGATTTTAAATTGGCTATTAGCTAACGAGTAAGCTAATGGCAAACTCATTTATCCAAGCAGCTGTTAGTAAATCTAAGATTTATTAAGCAGAAAGGAAGCCCAATCCAAACCATAGCAATGATACCCTGTTGCAATGATGGCTGTTAATGCTTTAATGCATCTGCTATTGTTCGACGCATTAAATCTCGATTCTAAAGTCAACAAACCTATCAACTTAAGTTAGTACGTTATTTTTACGTGTTCTTAAAAGCTGTACATTTGCGTCGAATCACAGTTCTGTAAACTGTTGTTCAAAAATCAGGTACTTAATAACATGAGAAAAACAGGTACCCGAAAGAAATGAAATAAAAATGAAATAAGTAGATAAGAAATGAAAAAGTCGAGTTTCAGTTAGACCCAAGATTTTCTGAAAGTCTGAAGGGTCCTTAATATCTAAAGCTAGCGGGTTCATTTTATGAACAGCGACGCATTTAATGAAGAACATCTTCATAAATAATAATTAATAAAGTTAATTAATCAGGAGTAATTATGAAAGAGGGGGCCTGGATGATTCTTGTGGCCATTGATTTTAATTATGCTTAACACAAAACATTCACATACAGTCTAAGTTGATACAGTCTACTATCAATTGAGCACCGACTTCATTGCAAACTGCCTGTCAGTCAGCTCGATCCGAATGCCAAAAACCTAAGTATTCTGCACTGCAAACTTTAAAACTTTAAAGTTGCTACATGCAAAAAGCAAGCAGGAGCCGGTAAAACGACGCGAAACCAAACGGCGATGGTGTCCACTGGGGGTATGGAAACATTTTACGATTAACGTCATAATCACGAGTTAGAGGCAGAGAGAGAGTTAGAGAGAGAGTTAGAGAGAGAGAGTCACTGAGCTCTGATGGGGAGAGCAGCAGCAGCTCTAAGCATTAAGCATCGTGAAGCAGGGCTTAATACACATAATAATAATATGATCTGTTAGCCGTCGTCGTGGATATATGTCGAGAGAGCAGCCTGGGACTGGAAGTGTTTCGAGTGGGGGCATCTGACATATAGGTGGTGGTAAGATGAGCGTATATAGACAGCCTGAAGTGACGTTATTGCGAGGGGTTAGAATGGTGAGTTGTTGAGGAAGAATGGGGGTTTTGGTGTAGGGCTGGGTACAGGAAGTGAGGGTGAACCATTTCAGGGCATGGAAATGATTTCCTGTTTACCATGATCAATGATAGTATGATAAGTCTAACATTGTAAGATCTATCCAATTTTATCTCGTTTATCGATTGATAGATGAAAAAATCGTTAACTTCATCTGATTCTTGTTAATTTTGTACGTTGGTTTATTAACGAAGCAACGAATGACCATGTCATGTTTCAGGATGAAGCAAGGCTTAGGATGGTGAAGCAAGTTTCAAGCGATTTGGCTTGGTGAAACTCAAGTCTCAATGAAGACATTGAGTTGAAAGGCCACGTTAATCCCCTCTAAGAAGAAATGGACGCAGTGGAGGAATCAGTCAACCATCAAGTAAGATAAATTATATCCTCACTTAAACCTCGACAATATTTTACACTGATACCAGTTCACCCTAACACCAGATTACAAGATACCTGTTCAATGTTCACAATCACACTGACACCAGTATACACTCATGGCACCAGTTCACCCTGAAACCATTTCAGTGTTTACACTGATACCAGTCTACTATGACACCTGCGGTTAACACTGATACCAGATTACCAGTTCAATCTGACACCAGTTTACGCTAGTAAAAATTGACTCTGACACTAATTTACACTTTACACTGATACCAGATCACTCTGACACCAGTTCACACAGATACCAGATTACCAGATAGCTCTAGCACAAGTTTATACTGACACTATAGTGCAAACTGACAACATTTTGATTTTGCAAAGATAAGAAGATAGGTACCAGTTGACTCTGGCACCAGTTTGCACCGATAACAGCTCACTCTGACACCAGTTTACACTGATACTAGTTCACTCTGACACCAGTTAACACTGATATTAGTTTACCATGACACCAGTTTACACTGATACTAGTTCACTCTGACACCAGTTTACACTTAACACTGATACCAATCAACTCTGACACCAGTTTTCATTGACACCAGTTTCCACAGACACCAGTTCACTTTGACACCTGCATACACTGAATCACTACACAGTCACACCAATCTATATCAATTTACACACAATGTTGACCTCTCTCCGAAACAAGTCTTCCCTGAGTCCTAACAGTAGTTCATATTAGCATATTGAAAACATTTGACTTACTGCCGTCCACTCTGAAACATTTGACGTATGAAATTAGAAATACTCCATCTTCGGAATTTACACTACCCCTCCAAATTCTTGACAAATGTTCAGCGTCCACTGTTTTAGTTCTCTAGTTTGCTCTGACGCTCGTGAACAGTCAATGAGTATTCAACAAGCTAACGGGCTAACATGCAGAGTATGAAGAACTGGAAGCATAGAATTGTTAATAAATTCATCCAGAAACCCGCGATGTTTTTAATGGTTAGGAAGAAGGTACTTCAGTACTGCGAAAACTTCCGTGTAACTTACTGTCTTATACCAAGTAATCAAGTGGTTATGGCAAGGACTCCTTGAAATTCGGAAATTTGGCACCAATTTGGTTAATCATAGATGGAATTTAATTGCATAATCATCATGATTTTGTATATTATGTTGATCTTTTTCAATCTGTCAAAACTATTTGAAGAATATTTTTCGAAGATTTCTCCTTTTAGCATACTTATGACTCACAAAATTGGCCTCGGTGGGATTCGAACCCACGCCCTTTCGGACCAGTGCCTTAAACTGGCGCCTTAGACCGCTCGGCCACGAGACCATATTGTTCCAATAACTCAGTAACTTGGAACGAAAGTTTCCAAGTTTCAAGTAAAGAAATAAGGTTGGATGACTTGAGATTTATATGGTCTAATTTTAACCCAATTATCGTAGAAAAGTAGAAAGATGAAACATGAGAGCACGACTGTTGGCAGGTTGTCTCATTAGTTGAATTTTTCCTTTTCTCAAGTATCCGTGGGATACGAAACTCATTGATTCAATGAGATATTATTCTTGCTTCCAAAATTTTGCAAAACTTGGCCTCGGTGGGATTCGAACCCACGCCCTTTCGGACCAGTGCCTTAAACTGGCGCCTTAGACCGCTCGGCCACGAGACCATGTTAATTCTGTAATTGAGAAATTCTGAGAAAAGATATTTCTTTTTGGTTATCTTCGTGAATATGACGCAAATATTTTAAAACATGGTTGAAAATTGCAAAATATTTGAAGCGCAGAAGCGCATATTGAATTAAAATAAGTAATGGAAAACCTTGCAAGGGGGATTTGGTTCCCAACGAACTCCATAGTCACAAAACTGTTGCTGTCCTTTTTGCTCACCAAGTTATCCATTTATTTGAAAACAAAAAATTGGCCTCGGTGGGATTCGAACCCACGCCCTTTCGGACCAGTGCCTTAAACTGGCGCCTTAGACCGCTCGGCCACGAGACCATGCTATGATTTGATTTTGAAACAAGATATTCAATAATCAATAGAGAACCAGGGACAATATCTGCGAAGTATCATGTGTCCCTTTTCGTAGAACTCACATCAAAGAAAAGGGTTTGTTTTAAAAATTTGTATAGCACAAGTAGTTAGAAAGAGGTTTGAAAAGTTCAAAATCAACATTTAAAATTTGGCCTCGGTGGGATTCGAACCCACGCCCTTTCGGACCAGTGCCTTAAACTGGCGCCTTAGACCGCTCGGCCACGAGACCATGGTTGTGAAAAATTTTATTTGATATCAATTCAGTATCCATGTTGATTATACTGTATGTTGAAAATGCTGCTGAAAATACAGCGGCCCCGGTAACTATTAAATTTAAAATTTCCTCTAGGTGCTTGCCAGTAATTGATAACTTATCTCCTTTTCAACACTAGTCGTGTCAATATCAATTGGAAATTGATACTTTGTCAATGTTCGCTCATTATTCTTCCCTGAATTCATGGTTTGCTGCTTTGATAGTACGATGCATTTTCAGCAGAAACTTATGGCTGATTGCACCAGCACAAAATAACCATGAAGTTGTCAAATATTAGAGTTTGACGATATATTCGTAGTATAGCGGTTATCTGTCGGCTCCGATCGATTCTTTGATTGAGTCTAATCAAGCATGAAGTATTTACTATCGTTTAATGCTAGGAACAAGCGTCATGGCAGTCTCAGCAGCCCCCACAGCACTGGTTGAAACGTCTAATTTCAACTTTACGTGGTTTTCTAAGCTCAGTTGTCTGATAAAACGGGTAGAAATTACCGTGAAGTTTAGATGTTCAGAATACACCAGTAAATTCCCTGTAAGTTGGAAACATGAGCAAAATATCGTAACTATTCGTAATAAACTATCACCAGAATAATTATCACTAAAATATATACTTTGCTACATGATTACTATTCTTATATTATTACCATCACTAAGCATCATCACTACGTTAATGGTCAGTATATGTCTTCACTTGATCCGCTTACCGAATTTAAGTGAGAAGTTATCTCTCTCTGTCTCTCCGTGGTGGTGGTGGCTCTCCACACATTTATATAATCCTATTTTACAGTTTCTAAGAGGACCGTTTAATTATTAAATATATATATCAGTGTCTTTAACTAATATATTCCCATCAATTCAGCCTGCACGTCGTGCTTATAGCGCTATGTGGTTTTCAAATCTTCCAGCCTACGTCAAGTGGACTTTATACTCTTTATGTCCTACGTCAAGGATCACGGTGGTGTTCCACATTGTTAAACTATACTCAGCGTCGTTTCCAGGATTTAAATATGTTATTTATATGGAAGTTCACGATATTAGAGAGAGTTTTGAAAGATAACATATATTTCATGCTATATAAGACGAGAGCTGAGAAGGACAACTCAAGGTTTCGTTCAAAGGATTCTTCTATTTTCGTAATAGTGGGGCAATGAAAGATGGTGTATCGAGGGAGATAAGGAAGTTAAAATGACTGAAATTTCCCCCCTTAGAGCTGGAAAGTCCTCCTAAGGTCAATTATTCGAAGGCGAAGAAGACTTTTCAGCTTTCATGAGAGCAGGGCCGTAATTCCGGGTGTGGGGAGGGAGCTGAAGCCCCCCACCCCCACAAGATTTTCAAAATTATGAAATTTCGTTTCAATTTGTTTAAATTCTTTTAAATTCATTTAAATTAAATAAAATTATGACATTTCGTTTATATTCTTGTCTATACAAATTATCAACTCTTTTTTCATCTTTATCTTTTCATTGCTCAAATATCAGTCTAAGGCACTAAAACTAACAAACATTTTCTGGGGGCTCGGCTCCCATACTCCCAAAGAGGTTCCTTTCCACGTATTGGGCTAACGGCGCTCGCCCAGCCCCCCCCCCCCTCAGTCTGAGATGAGAATTGCGGCCCTGCATAATACCCCTTATGAATAATGAATAATGATAGGAATTTTTGAAATGCTGACATGGTATTCTATAGAATGAAAACCCTAAATTGCAAGAAAACTAAAGTCTGCATTTTAATTCAATCTGACTTTGTTTTTGGAGTTTCTCAATTGAATTTTGGGGTGTCATAATATAAGTAAAGATGATAAGTTTTTTCACCCGAAATGGGAAGTTTTTCGATCAAAAAATGGTCTAGTTACCAATGAAAAACCAGGATCTTGATTTATTAGTGCACTTTTGGTGATCGACCAGAGCAAAACTGGCGTAGCGAATCCTTCTATTGACCCAAGTATCATTGCGTAATTTTTTAGTGCGTATCAATTATTCAAGTTGATTGATGCCAAACTGGGTTCCTCGGTATATTCTCATTATAACCCATCATGATATATCCAATCTAACATTTTACTTCAATTTTATATTATAAAGAATGGGGCACCGAATATATAAAGTTCAGGATAGGCATAATAACAAAATTTTGACAGCAAGAACCACTTTGATAAATTGAATCGATAATAATTTGACAGACTGTAAATGAATGTGTCCCTTTGAATATAATTATTAATTCTGCTTCGACCAATGAGGTTGCAACATGCGTATCATGATTCATGTATGACTTTAAAATTAAGATTTGCCAAATTTTTCATACCGTTTTTATGGGTCTGTGCTTTGTGAAGCCATAATTACGCATAAAGCTATAAAACCAAGCATAACACAGCGTTTTTTTCTCTAACCTGCTGGCACTGATTTGGCTCTAATGAATTATTATATTGATTGTTGCAAACTCCTAATCAAAGGTTCAAACGACAGTGACATCGCTTGAAAGTTGAATATGAACAAGACTTATATGGTTACCTTTGAATGATATTGAAGCTCAAGAGATACGTTATAAATCAGGGTTATGGATTTACTGATCAAGGCATCTGATTGCACTGGTAAATACCTGGTTGTACAGAACTTGCTTCCAAGTGAATGTGGTGGTTTTCAACCTCCCGTTTTCAGGAATAAGCGCTGTTCTCTTATATGGTTTCAGGTTTAAGATCAATATATTATAATCGATGAGGTAGTACCAAAATATACCACCTACATACCTGCGTCATGATTATGAACCCGTGCAATCTGCCTTATTTGTCCACATTACTGGCATTCTGATGTCAGTAATTTATGATGTCAGTAATTTATGCGGAAATGATTGAGGCAATAATTTATTGAGTAATAACCACACCTATAATGAGGCGGATAGCAACATATACCTTGGTGACATTTCATGACAACTAGTTACCATAGTAACGCCCATAGGAAAATTACAACCAGTTACCATAACAACGCCCATAGGGACATGCAAAGTTTAACAGGAAACAACATATTCCATTAACCAAAGTTAGTAATGCCCCATGGTGACTTTCAGTAGCGAGAAGCAATGACCCATTTTGAAATGCCCGACAACTATCATAGCAACGCTTCATCGTGACATGGGATGTGCACGCCCCAAGATGTGACATAAACAACGGTCCCTAGAAACGCCTATATGCGACATAGACAACAGTCCCTAGCAACGCCCCTATGCTCCCATGGCGACATAATATCCATACTTATTGAAAGTCAACAGATCATGCAAACACCATACTGTTACCAGTGGTAACACCCCGTTTTACTCCCACTCACGTCTCACAACCCTCGGCTTTAATTGCTTCACTGTCAAATCCACATGTCTCCAACACGAAATTAGAAGTTTAATTCGACCTATTCCATCGTTAATAATGTGAAATTTAATGTTTAATTCTTTGCGTTAACCCATTCATGTGTATTTTCATGTCCCGTCCCATCACAACGCCCCCGCTTTGAGGTTGCTACGCCCCCTTAGCAACGACTAATACTGTCACTGAGGTTGCTACGCCTCCTTAGCAACGGCTGAGGCTGCTACGCCCCCTTAAGCCCTTTGCAACGGCTAATAATGTCACCAAACACCCTAGCTGACATGTATTGCTCATGCTAATTGCTAGAATATGATTGCTTGGTAAACCGTAAAACACGGGAAGGGTAAATGAAACCACACCCAGATAAAACCCAATTCTGATAATACCCGGATTCAGCCTCATCCGGATACAAAACCCCATAAAACCCACCCAGATATCCCCTGGTAAAACGCCCGTATAAAAAAGTTAAAAAATATAAAAAAATTTAAAAAAATAAACTTTACAGCTACAATTGCGCCTAATCACTGATCAGGAATTTTGTGCTCTGTGTTGGTCAAATCACTGAAATAGGGTTATCTCCTACCATCCATGACCTTCGAAGTTCGAGAGGCGGTGTTACGGCGAACACCATCGACGGCCCCAGCTTTCCTTATAGACCCCATAATTCCAAAATATTTAAGCCAATTTTGGCAGCAATTTTGTTTACTTAGGACGTCTGGAGGTGTATGCTATACCTATGCTTCTTTGGGCGGCGAAGTACTTAACCAATAGGAAGCCGTTAGCCGAAATCAACTTGACATTGACTTATCATCACGTGAGTGTTACATAAACTCTCACTCAATTGGTCAATGTCTAAAAGTAGGACCAGCGCAAAGCTTATCCACCGCTAATAATAGCAGTTTGTGTGCAGATTTCGGAAACATGTCAGAATTATTAAATGGTCGACGCCGATTTGATTCAGTTATGCTAAGAAGTTCTCGAAGCTGAAGAGCAATATTGGGCCGCTGAGGGATGATAACAACGAACTCCAGACAGACCCAAAGACAATGGCGGACATCCTTCAGAAGCAATATGTTTCGGTGTTTAGTGACCCATCAAACCCCGACCTACGCGACACAACAGAGAACCTTACTCCCCCAACGTGTAGTATCACCGACATGGATTTTACACTGGACGACATTGTAGAAGCCATTGACGAGATTGATGCCTACTCCTCCACATCCCACGAATGTATCCCTGCATGTATACTCAAGGCATGTAAGCAATATCTCTGCATCCCCATTCACATGCTTTGGGATCATTCTTTGCCAACGGGAAAATACCCAGCATGCTCAAAGAGCAATTTATAACTCCTATCCACAAAAAGATAGTAAAGCTGACCCACAAAACTATCGCCCAGTTTCCCTTACATCACACATCATAAAGGTGTTTGAACGGGTTATAAGGAACAGGCTGGTTGACTACCTAGAAGGTAACTCCCTGATATCCAAGAAACAACATGGATTCCGAAAAGGGCGCAGCTGCCTCACCCAGCTTCTAGCTCACTACGACAACATAGTCCGGAACATGACCATGGGTATAGAAACAGACGTGATTTACCTGGATTTCTCCAAAGCGTTTGACAAGGTCGATCACCGTTTACTTCTGAAGAAGCTCCGGTTTTATGGCATAGGAGGTCGCCTCTACCAATGGATCAAGGACTTTCTTTCAGGCAGGAGACAGATTGTAACTGTTGATGGTCAACACTCTGTAGCTGAAGATGTTACCAGTGGAGTACCACAGGGGACTGTTCTGGGCCCCTTGCTTTTCCTCCTTGACGTGAATGACCTTGAAGAAGTCGTGGACTTTGCATCCTCTGCAAGTTTTGCTGACGATACTCGACTCACAGCACCGATCACCCAGGAGACTGAAATGACCCTCCTACAAAGCGATCTCAACAAGGTTGTGGACTGGTCGATACAAAACAATATGGTCTTGCACGAGGGTAAGTTTGAGTACCTGTGTTACAGAGCAGGGAGACCCAATTGGCTGGACGAACTACCATTTAGCACGTTCAACTACAACACTCCAGCGGGTTTTAGCCTTGATTCCAAGGATGTTGTGAAGGACTTGGGAGTTTTACTGTCTTCCAACTATCATTGGTCCACCCACATAAACTCGATGGTTGCTGGAGCTAGAAAACTGGCAGGATGGGCTCTTGGAGTATTTAGAGACCGAAGTACACCGGTGATGCTAACACTGTGGAAATCTCTCATTCGATGCAAGCTGGAATACTGCAGCCCCTTGTGGCACCCCACAAGCTGGGGGACACCAAAGCTATAGAGGATGTACAACGCTTCTTCACAAGGCACATCTGTGGCCTAAAGGACATGAGTTACTGGGCACGGTTACAAGTCCTTGGATTACAATCACTTCAAAGAAGACGTGAGAGATTCATCACCATACACGTGTGGAAACTCCTTAACAACAAAGTACCCAATGACATCAATATGGAGTTCAGCTACAACGAAAGACTAGGCTGGAAAGCAAAACTACCTAAGCTACATGGGAGAGCAAAATCATCTGCTAAAACGCTGTATGATGCATCTTTTGCTGTGACGGGAGCAAAGTTATGGAATCTACTGCCCAAGGATGTAAACACAGTATCTGACGACTTGGATGCATTCAAAGTACGCCTTGGTAACTTCCTCAAGACTATCCCTGACCATCCTCCTGTAACTAGCTACACTGCAACTAACAACAACTCTGTATTGGATTGGTCAAGCCAGTCGGGTGGCCTTCGGAAGAAGTTGACGACCCTGTAGGATCCTACTAAACAGATCAATAAGGTTCAATAAGGTAAGGTTCACTTCAACTTTCCTGTGTCCAGGACTGATTCAGATGATTACCTGATCTGAAGGAAATGAGCTGACACACGCGACAACGCTGTTTTCGAATCTTATACTTTAATATTAGAATATTATTAGAATATTTGTCATTTGTGGAATATTAGATCAGTCTTATAGAAAATTAGAATAAAATTAGAATTTTACAGGAGCAGCTGACAGATTATTCCCATCACAAAATCACACGGGGTTTTTAGCTAATATCAGTGGGTAACGTAGTATACGTTGCCCTGGATGGCTACAGCTGGGTACATGGTTGTTAATAAATACATCCAAAAATCATCAAAAATACGTCGTATTTGCTTCTGAGAAAAAAGTTGCGTATTTTTTGAAAATACGCCAAACATTTTTGAAAGCTACCTTGACTGCGTACGTGGGATTCTAACGAATATAACAGGACATGTAAAACTATTGGATAATCGATTGTCGAAATGTCAGAGAAGCTTTTAACTTTATTACTGAACGAGCCTTACAGCTTGAATATTGATGTCGCCATCTTTAAAAGTTAAAAGGCACTTTCTGCTTTTTGACGCAGAATATGGTTAGTTTAAATACTGAAAAGCAGATATTCTCGGAATGATAAAGTACAGTACTTATTGATTCACTAAAGTATGGTTTATACGAGATTTTTGACACAAGTGAGAGAGTGGATGCGAGGACATTGCAACCACTAATGATAGTTTGAAACATTCGATTTCGCGGTTCGGCTACGTGCGCCCAAGCCACGACCAAGCCGAAATGGCCTCTGAAGCAAATGAAAATGCTGCCCCTAAGCCCCATAAGTAACGTGGTATTTATAAACCCAGCAGTATAAAATTGACAGGTTGTTTAATGTGTTTAATGTGTCAAATATATTCTCACGGCACGTGACAATTCACCAAGGATTATCGGAGTTCAGGCATGCGATTGTTTGCTCGCCACCCACTCAGCAATATATGAAGGTGCGCCTCATATAAACTGCAGGCAGTGGAGCGTGACGTCATTATCAGGAGTTAGAATGGTGAAGTGAGGACGTAGGAAAGGTGGAGCTTCGAGTGCCCGGGCATGGGATGTGTGACAGATATCTGATGATTCAACGTGTGCGAACATACCCAACATATGCGATATTATTACTCCGTCGGCTTACTCCGATCGCAGATTGTGAATTCAAAAATCGTGGGAACAAATATAAACATATTGTATGCAAGCCTTTCATGGGAAAGTACTTAAATCATCAATTCATTAAAAATTAGTTATTTATAATGACTATGAATAATGATTGCCTAATTCCATTTGAAATATTACAACGACACAATGTGGACTTACACATTGGGATAGTTGACAAGCTGACTTGACCCATTAAAGCCTCTCTTCGACTTAGTGTCCCATAATTAAGTGGTGTCGCAGTAGTACGTTTTATCACAATGCGATGTCTTTAAGACGTCTCAAGCAGTTATTATTTTGAACAATTTGACCTAAATTATCTGAAGTTCAATTTAACCGCTCCCACTCTAGCCACCATCCTAGACCGGCCCTGATCTGCAGGACTGAGATTGAAAAGTGGACTTGGTCGACTTAATGACCAGTTAAGTAACGGCGATATAAGGTATATCTTGTTTGTGATGTATGGTGGTTGTCCCTGGTTGGCTAACAAGAATATAAGTTCCTTCCCAATAAAATAAAACAAGCACATTATCTAGAGTTTGCTGTAAATAAAGATGAATATTGATTCATTTGAAAACAATTTCAAATTAAAAAAAGTTAGACTGGATAAAGCAAAACTTACAACAAATTCGTTTGAAAAGTTAGAATATCTTCTATCAGCACTCAGCAGGGTCTTTTATTGGCCACTAATTATCGAATTATAGAATTTACCAATTTGATAGTTTCATTGTTCCATATCCACCGTGAAAGTACGTGCGAGAAATTAGTAAATATTTACCATCAGAATAGTGAAACTGGAAGTTGAGTGGTGAAGGTAGCTTTAAAGTCAGATGTCTTTGCTTCTAATTGGTTTAGAATTGCAGACATTGGTATTGCAGACACTTCGAGTATGATAAATTGAAGTGGATTGGTTGGTAGTGCATAGTTAAAGTTGCTAACTTAATACTTTATCAGCACCATTCTCACTGCATGCATAAAATTAAAAAGGTAAAATTACGAAAATTTGCATGCACGTTATTCCTCAAACAAAAAATCAAACATTAAACATCTTTCAACTTGTTCGATCACTCGAAACGCCCTTATTTATGTGTTGTCCACATCTGAGGACCGTAATACTCTGATTCTCAGTGACATGTTCGATTAAAAGCATTAATACTTTAATAGACTTTTAATGAAGCTGTATGTCCATTCGTATGTAGACATGTACAAAACACCAATTTTAAATGGGACGTAATAAGAGTATCAAAATCATAACTGTTGCCCCTTAGCAGTGACAGGCATGATTATTAAAATCATAAATTTATCGTAGTTCCGAGTTTAATCAAAGATATTATAGGCCCCATCTACGCAGCACAAATTCATGATGAAGACGGTTGAATTTATCAGTTATCTTGACATTTCACTAATTCAAATCTATTTACAATATGAATGATTGATGACCCGCTTCAGACATGCTTAAACCAATTGTTCAGCCTGCGTAAATGTATAAATCAAGCATTGAGCAGAAATTAAGCATTATGAATTTCGAAATCACCAATTCAATCTTCCTAACTGCGACGAATGACGACATCTTGAAACCACTTTAATAATATGTTCGTGATCGAGCTATAATTGGTAATATTACTTATTATTGTGCATAATTTTATTACTTAGTATAATATTTATTAGCGGCAATAAGTGGATTTGTGCAAAAATTGTGGCGATAAATCACTGGTCAAATAGAATGCGTGGAAAAGTCAGGGATTGGTTGGTGGGGGAAAACCTGCATAATACATTTTACAATCGAGTGATTGACAAATGTTTTTTGTCAAAACTATTTGCAAATCTCTCAATCAAGTGTCCATAACATGAAGAATCATTATTGAACACTGTTCACAACATCATCACTCCATAGTCCAATATCAATTAAACCTCATATTATTATATCAAATACTTAAATTGTGGTAAAAAATTAAAAAGATCTCATTTTTCCGTGCAATCAAATAATAAAAAGTATATCACAACAGTTTCAGCGCTAAGCGATCTGAAGTCACTATCACATTGTTGAAGTAGTCTATTTTCTCCCAAGTCCTGTTATTCCGCCACATCAGCCACAACTGCATGGGTAAATCGAGGAGGTACGTTGCGAAAAACGGGAAAGGGTCCGATTTGAGAAAGAGAATGTCGGGTTGTCTGAAGTTTAGCAGCAGTTTGAGGAGGGTGAGGAGTCTGTAGGGTTTGGTGACTGCCGTGATGAGCTCTCGCCCGCAGCAACGGACTTTCCGGTCTTCTGCGTTGAAGATCGGAGCGCAGTCTTCTCGCGTGCGGGTGTCTAGTTCCAGTGCCTGAGGCATGGAAAGTTTCAAACACAATAAAAAATTTTCGAAAGAGATATATAACTGGTGTCAGTGATACGCCAGACTGGCGTCAATGAAAATACAGACTGGTGCCAGTGATACGGAAGACTAGGGAGTCAGTCATATGACTGACTGGTGTCAGTGATATAACAACTGGTGTCAGTGATACGCACACTTGTGTCAGTGATACGCAGACTGGTGTCAGAGATACGGCAGACTGGTGTCAGTGATATAACAACTGGTGTCAGCGATACGCACACTGGTGTCAGTGATACGCAGACTGGTGTCATAGATACGGCAGACTGGTGTCAGTGATACGACAGACTGGTGTCAGTCATATGACTGACTGGTGTCAGTGATGTGACGAACTGGTGTCAGCGATACGCACGCTGGCGTCAGTGATACGACAGACTGGTGTCAGTGATTAGAATTGAGAAAGACCGTTGTCAGTGATACGACAGACAAGTGTCAGTGAAAATACAGACTGGTTTCAGTGATACGATTGACTGGTATCAGAGATACGCACACTGGTATCAGTGATAAACACACTGGTGTAAGAGATACGGCAGACTGGTGTCAGTGATACGACAGACTGGTGTCATTCATATGACTGACTGGTGTCAGTGATGTGACAAACTGGTGTCAGCGGTACGCACGCTGGTGACAGTTATACGACAGACTGGTGTCAGTGATGAGAAAGACCGTTGTCAGTGATACGACAGACTGGAGTCAGTGAAAAGGCAGACTGTCGTCAATGAAAAGGAAGACTGGTGTCAGTGAAAAGACAGACTGGTGTCAGTGATACGACAGAATGGTGTCAGTGATACGGCAGACTGGTGTCAGTGATACGACAGAATGGTGTCAGTGATACGTGCACTGGAGTCAGTGAAAACTGAAAAGACAAACTGGTGTCAGTGATGCGACAGACTGGTGTCAGTGAGACGACAGACTGGTTTCAGTGATACGCCAGACCTTTGTCAGTGATACGTCAGATTGTGTCAGTGAAAAGACAGACTGGTGTCAGTGATATGACAGACTGGTGTCAGTAAAGATAGAGACTGGAGTCAGTGAAACGACAGACAGGTGTCAATGATTAGCAAACTGGATTCAGTGATACTACAGAATGGTGTCAGTGATACAACAGACTGGTGTCAGTGATACGCCAGACTGGTGTCAGTGATACGACAGACTGGTGTCAGTGATACGACAGACTGGTGCCAGTGATACGTCAGTCTGACTCTGATATCAGTGATACGACAGACTGGTGTCAATAATACCGATTACGACACACTGGTATCAGTGATACGACAGACTGGTGTCAGTGATACGCGCACTGGAGTCAGTTAAAAGACAAACTGGTGCCAGTGATGCGACAGAATGGTGTCAGTGATACGACAGAATGACGTCAGATATTATTTTCATCTAGAATCTAGATAAACCGGTGTGGCAAATCTATTGGAGATAATTATCGGTTTCAGCTATCAGTCTGGAAAGGTTAGCTTGACCGAGGCAATTTCGCAATTGGTAATGTTGATTTGCAGACATAATTGCTTTGGGTGGAGTTTCGACTATATTGACAGGTTTATGTTGCAGGGAACAATTAGTTTGATGCCTACCCTATTAAAATTTGACTGAGTTGACGATGCTATGAATAGCAGCATGAGGCAATGCCTCGGTAATCAAATTGCTCATGTCTATTATAAGCATAATATTTCAACTCATAGTCATGTCAAATAAGAAATCGTGATTACTAGTTATCTCTGGAGCTGAAAGTTCCAGGCCCAATGTTCCAAATCATATTCACTGTGGGAGTGGTGCTGTCAAAGTGTCAAAAAATCTATCTTTAGCAAGTTGGGGGCTCATGTTTGCTCTATGAAGTCACATGGTTTGATAAGCATTCAAACTTCGTGTGAGGTATGAACTTATGAAGTGACACGGGTTGAAAGGAAATAACGTTACTACGTTAGTAATTTCCCCACCAGTTCTACAAAAGAAGTAGGTTCACATGCTGAGCTCTCAATCAAACCTCGATTATGGGCTCTGATTCATCAAAGAGGAGGGCAAATGGTTCTGTGATCCAGGGCTTGCAATTAATCGGGTACCAGTCCCCATCTTCAGTGCTCTGTGGGATTTGCATTCTTTTCAAGGGGAATTGGAACTTTCAGTGTAATAGAAATGAATGAATAAATCCCAATTTCCTATAAGAGTTGGATAGTGTAATTCAGTACCCAGCATCTTATGTTAACGAAGTCAAATTACCCTCATGAAGTCAAATAAAGAAATTACGTCCATGATTATGAAGTGAACTCACCTTCATGAAGTCGAAAGAGAGCCATCCCTCCATGTCTATGTGATATCTCTCCACGAACTTGTCACACCACTCCACCACGCTCTTGATTATCTTCTTATCTGTCATGCTGACGATGTGGTTCTCTTTTCTGATGCTCAGTGACTAAGGGAAAGTGTGTCTTTATTAATTGGGAAAAATAATTCGAACGGTCGATATTTTGATGTTTACTGGGCTTTTTGATGATGATGAAATTGCTGTTTGGAAAAATTCTGCTTTGTTATCTTGTATTTTAACTGATTCTTACAATTTTTCCTAGGATTTAAGACACAATGATCCTATGATCAGATGATGAAGACTGAAACACTAACGTGTGCAATCGCCTTTCTTCCTGCATAAAGTGAACAGATTGAGATAACCGGGGCGTCCATCTTCTCTATCTTCAGAAGTGGCGTTTTCACTGAGACTTTCTTTGGCTATGCTACTGACCTGGAAAAAGTGATGTCTAGTTTTTTCATGTGCAAAAATATGATCGGAGTTGGTAATCTTACAGCTGATGTATGTTGGGCAATTCATTTTATTTTTCAAATCATTTAATATGGAAATCACTTTCAAACTGATGTTAATAGATGCTGAAGATGTTAATGGATGCTGTTAATAGATGCTGAAGCTGCCAACCAAACAACCTTTTATCAATAATATTTTCAAAGCAAAACCAACACTGCAATACCTCTTCTGTTGACTTGGGGTTGGCAAGGATCTTTGCTCCCCATATGTTAGCCCTGTAAAGCCTGTATATCCACGGACTTCCCTCAAACTCCCTGTCGTGGATTTTCACTTGGTCCCTTTCTGTTATCGCCTGTGTAAAAGTATAAAGAAAGTTTGTGTTTCTGTTCAAAATATTATAACTTACTAACTTAGATGTATTTCAATGCTGAAGAGCATTGAAATAGATATTTGACTCGATACCTTCCATCAACACTACTCATAGTGTGACATGTCCTCATGGAGACAGGTTTACAAGATTGTCGTCTTCCTAGGAAGGGTGATCAGTTTCTTGACATTCAAATTATAAAGAATCTTTGAAGTGGAAGCAATATAATAATGGCCTGGGAGCAAAAATTAAGGGCATGTTTCTTTGTTTATGATCTTGGCGTGTGCTGGCACAATTGGAGCTGTCAAAATATGTTAGGCCATAGTATCATATATTATGGGAATTTTATCGTTTTTGTATGGGAATTTTCGAAATCCTGTTCTTGAGTTGAAATTTATCTGTTTAAAATGCACCAGTGGAATAGAATTTTACGGCAGATTATCCGACCAACGTGACATCTTTGGAAGTTCAAGTGCTGCCCAGAATTTGATGACCGCAATCTAATTCATGTCTAATTTCAAAGAATTTCTGTTGACAGTTATGAATTTGCTGACAAAGTGACAAGTAGTTTAGCTGCCAACCAACTGATTTTTAGGGTAATATCCCAATATGGTGCACTACCTACAGACAATGAACTGATTACGAAATTATTGCTTATTAAGTCAGCAAACAGTTTGGAATATGTCAAAGCTTAAATGCTGATGCCTGAAATGCTGAAATGCAAAATTAAGGGACTAGGGAGGGGTCGGTTAATTGAAAATTAAATTCTAGTGAACTCTGAGGTAGGTCCAATTTGACATTTGTCCTTAAGTCGGAAGTGACCAACTGACCACACAGGTATTATTTATCGTGAATATTCAAGTATTTGCCTTACAATATGAGTCAAAATGGATTAACAAAATGAACTTAAGTTTGCTATACGTCATGACTTTTGCTTGAAAGTTCAAAGTCATAGTAACCGACTTACTGAGTATATTGGGATGTTGCAACTGGCATCTTGAGCTTTGGTGAAGAATGTCTGTAAGTCACTGAGTTTCAGAACTTCCATTGGTTCCATGCTCAGGAGCTCGATCAGGCCATCCACCTTCTCAGTGACCTGAACATTGCTGGGTTAGTAAGAGGTCAGTAAAGGGTCACCAGGGGGTCACCAGAGGATCAGTAGGGTTCATAAGGTGGTCAGAAGGGGTCGGCAGGGGGTCATTGGTACATACTTTCATACGACCCTTTCCTTTGAAGATTATATATTTTTGGGGTCATTCGCAGTTATGACGGTATTGTCGTTTGAAGTGACACAATGAAACTATTTATCTTTAGATATCAGAGGGCTTTTGAATTAATTTGAGAAGTGCTTCTTCTGTAATCTGTATGAAATCTTGCTAATACTGATAGAAAATGTTGCAAGGTGCAAAGAATTGATGAGGTACATTATAATACCTGTTGATCTTCCGAGGCTGTATATCTGTTTAAAGGGATCAGGAAGTTTGGCTTCAAGTCAAGAAGCAGACCCCATAAGGTCTCTGTGTACACCTCTGGTCCTGATCCCAAAGGAGGCTGAAAAATTTCTAATTAAAAGAAAGCATTTGATCAGATGCTTAAACCTTTAGTCTGATTCACAATTATTTTGTAAACCATGGCGGGTAGGATATGAAATATGACACGATTGTGACGAAAACTATTAGATTTTATTGATTGAGCACTTAAGCTTGATTGAAGTACCTCCATTGGATCTGGCAGCCAGTAGAACTGGTTGCAGGCTCTAGACCAAGCTAGGGGAGCACACATGTACTGCCGGCTCTCCATACCGATAACTATGTAGCCCATTTTCCTGAAAAACATAAATTATGCTCCTAATAAAGTTACTGCAGTGAATTGATTGCTTTAATCTTCAGAACTTTCAACAGTCAATACGTTGTTAATCATACATATCTTCAAATTTTATAGTTAGATAGTTTTAAAGATGAAAATTGTTTTGCAAGGGATTATCTTCAATCGCAAAATTCATTAAAGTATTGATGAGAAGTAAGAAAATTCTGGTGCTTTATCACTTGGTATTTTGAAAAGAGTTTTGCTCACCTGAAGTGCCTCGCAAGTTGTATTGCCAAAGGCGACCTCGATCCGATGATGGCTATAGTGTAGGGCGAGTAAATGTCATTCCATCCTCCGGAGTTGAAAACACGGCACAGAAAACAGAATAGCCACATTGGGATCAGGAGAGTGAATGTCTGGAAAATTGAAAGAGTGAATGTCTGGAAAATTGAGAGGAGTCAAAATTATCAATCTTTCCACCATTTTATGCATATTGATATAATCTTTTCAATTTGATGGCTTTGGGATTTTACATGAGTCCTGCACTTAGAAAATAAATCCTGATATCCTGATATCCTGATTTCCAGACAGATTGTGTCTCAGAATACTTCGACATTTTCCATTGAAAATTTGGGTTTGATTATAGCATTATGTGGAGGAAACGACCTGCAGGAGTTCCCTTAGTTTCTAAAATTGCTTACCGCAAAAAGATACTGGAATGTCGTCAACATGAACTTGAAGCGTTGAAAGCGAGTCAGCTTTGAGTTAGGGTGGGAGCTGTTCTGGGAGCTCTTGGATTGCTGCTGCTTCAGCCTGTTCTGAGTGACGCCTGTTCTTGAGATCCTCCTTTGCTTTTGAACCTTGTTCATCACCTGCCCCAGGTCTGAAAGAAGTGTTATTTAACCATTGCCCCGAAATACACGCCGACAAAATCTTGTGGTTTTGGTCCATCTAATTGTTGGCTCATAGTGATTAAATAGTGTCTATCGACCGAAGTTAATGCATTAATCGCCTCAATTATAATTTTGCCTGCACTGATTAATACAAAACTTCACGGACGATAACAATTTTGTGCACTTTAATCAATGGACAATAAATCCTTCATTTAGTGTTAGTGACTGTTATGTCCCTGCTGAATGAGCTGCCGATAACTAGCGTTACCCAGTTTAAATTTGAGGATGTGAGTACATTTAGTTGATTCTTTATGAAGTTTTGTTTGGATTATGGTTCAAGAGAGGTGTACAGTGTACACCATTAAATTTTTAATGTTTGACGTGAACTCCTGTCAAAATTTTGCTTTTATCGATTAATATTATCAGAAATAGTTACATCTTATAATTTGAATGTCACAAAATTTTAATTTGATATCAATAGACTGACGCATCTTGTATAGCCTTCATCAATATCTTTTTGACAGATGAAATAATGATTAAATTTAATGAGATAATAATAGAATTTTGAAGATTGACACAGGCTAATTTCCGGTTTGTCATCATTAAGTTTTAAACCATTATTTGGTTTGTTTTATTGGTTCATTATCAGCTTATCTGGCCGAACTTACTTGGTGGATTTTCTGATCCCATAAGATATTCCGTGGTTACCCAATTCATAGTAATATCTTCTAGAGTTCTAGCGAACTAACAATTTCAGTACAATGAATGTATAGATTGATAAATCACGAAAATAATCAAATATTCGACATCCTTGATATTGTTTTGAATCTGTCACTGACTTCACCTTGAAGCGCTTACGAAGGAAAAAACGGTCATGTACCTAGCCTCTCGTATATTTAATGGCCTGTAAGATGATATAAACTACCGAACAAGATGTTCTAATCACTTATGATGACTTGATGAGTGAGTAAGTGAGCAGTTAGCATCAAACAAAAGCAAGCAGTACAAGGTTTGACTATGCGAGGATGGCGGTAGCGTCCGCTCAGTGTTTTGCATTAGTGTCTTAGTTTAGCATATATTAATAAACACACTCTAACACAGAACTATCTTAGAGACCTGCACGTTAATGAACATTAAATTAGCAGACGTTTGGTCGTAGATAATGATGAAATAATAGCCGTATGTATCTGTAATCGTGTAATGAGCTGTAAACATGAAACGAACTGCTGAACAGGAATAATTATCGTCTCTGATTGTGTAATCAAGCGGTAATGTAGGGTTATTATGAAATTGAGGGTTGCCATGCCATCATACGCAGAGAAGTGCATAGAGTAGAGCAAACTGATTGTTCGCGAACACTGTAAACTCCGAAAGTAGTATATTTATTATGTTCTAGAACACGGGGTAGGCTTAATTCTATATATACTGCACTATAGCATACAGTGTTTTAGGAGTATTTTATTTGCTTATATATAAACCTATATATCAGTTATATATTATGTCATGCTAGATAACCCTGCGATGGCCAGTGATATCTCATACCCAAATCATCCAATCCTGCTAGATCATCCCGGCAGATTCATTAGTTTTACAGAATATAAATATAATGTTTTGGATCATTCCCTGACTCATTGCTGGAGGCTGGAGGACGCCAGGGGGTCATGAGTTGTTGTACAAGGATATGTTATGAAGGGAGGGGTGGTTAACAGACGTGAGGAGCAGGGCAAGAAGGAGGAAGAGGAGCATGGAGGTGGAAGAGGAGGAGGAGGTATTAGTGAGGGGAGAAGAGCAGTAAATTACATCGACACGCGCCTATCGGCTCCATTTGGGATACTTCTAGAGGGTGCAATACCCGGGGAATGTATCCAGTATAGATCTGCAGCCTGAAGGGTTAGGGTCTACATCAATATATAGATCAGGCAGGTTTCTATGTGTTTATAGACACCGATGAAAAACGTCAGAGGGTTCTACAGAAAAGAAGTTACCCGCTGAGTGCATTATAACCTTCACTAAGCAAGTATTCACCATCACATTCCCCCTAGCAATTGGTTTGTCAGATCTTATGCAATTGGTTTTTGATGGAGTAACAGACAAGTACTGATCTGTATACATCCATAAAATGCTAACCTCATTACTTACTAGCATCAAATGGTGCTCAGTTCTAACGTTCTGGTTGGGTTACCCGATTTTAACTTGGTTGGGAATAGACATTTCACTAATCTATCACGACCTACCCAATTTCACTGCAAAACAACTGACTAAAATATTGGGCTATGGCGCATATGCGTGCAGATCGTTCAATTGATGGAGGAACTGAGAAAGACATGTAATTTATTGCTGCACTTTCGATAGAATTTATACAGGTAGTTGCCGTGCGATCAGTTAATTTTCGTGTCTTTGTCAATACCTCCATTAATCGAGCGATCTGTACACATGTGTAAAGGATAACTATTTACTAAACTTACGCATGAAGTTCTGACTCATTTTCACAGATCCGTTCTTCTAGAAATTTTCTGGGACTGTGAATTCACCATTGAAATAGCGACTGATATAATATGCAAAGATTAATTATTGAATTTATAATTTAAACTTGAATAATGACGCAATCTTTAAGGATAGTCCGCAGTACTAAAGTAAAGTACTAAAGTAGTCAGATCATAGCAATCACTCAATCAGGACAAGGACCTATGAGCATATGGAAGTGTCCAATGCTAAGCAATGAACTTATGAACAATGAAAACTAAACTAATACAGATCCCTTTCACTTCGAGACGTAGCACACAAAAAGAGATGTGTCCGGAAATTGGTCAACCAATGGAAAAGCGCATGTAGATATCAAGCTATTAACCTAAACAGTTATAATTAGGGTAAACATATATATCATATATTGTGATGCATATAGAAAGATCTCGCGGCGAGATGTAGGCATAAAACAAAACATAATATAAAACTATCTGATATATCCACCAAAGAACGGGCAGCGCAGTATGGAGCAGGGTATATAGCTACTCTCTCCCTATATACATAACCACTACCTGTTTACTCTGTTACAACATACCCGGAATGCTGCATACTACCAAGCATATGACTATACTAAGCAAATGAAAGCTGCGTGGTAATGTAATGTCATTGCTTTCAGCTCAAGGCCTGCCGGATATCTGCTTTCCATGTTTCTTCTTTTCTGGTGATATATGAGAAGACATATCAGAACTGTTAGATATGATATGAAGACATCAGAACTGTTAGAAATGTAGGAGAAGGCTGAAACAACTGCTCATAATTAGAGGATTATGCAGGCTAGTAGCTGCATAATATCATATTCTGAAATTACTAATGGCAAAATTGCATCGTTTTTCTACTTTTCTAGCCATACTTATCGCTCACAAGGATGCATGGATATATGTGTTCTGTTGAAATTATCACTGCTAAATACTGCTGGAAAATCATCATGCTCTTCCTAAAGTGCGCTAAAAATTCGATAGTCAGTAACATCCCGGAAATGATTTTGAGAATTCCGTCGTGTGGTCTAACTGTGTAGACTATAGGAGAGTCACGTGACTAAATCCTGGGATTACATTGTCCAACATAAAGTGTCCAGATTCCCAGAAAAGATATAGCCAGGACAGAAATCTGCATGATCCACAATGCAAAGCATTTATACTTCATGAAACTGGAGACTCATCTGAAAAATTAAAAACAGACTAGCTGGATTGGTTTACATTGCTATGAAACTATTAGAAAATTTGTCCAAACTATTAAAAAAGAAATAAATAGAAGCTGCTCCAATTCAAAGAACATGCTATAATATGTATACCATTATACCGGCTCATGAATAGCTCCATTTCTTTCTCAGCTGAGACGATTACATAATGGCTTGCTAAGGATTTCAGACATACTTCCATGATTCTTCACTGGTATCTACTTGGTTGGTTAACATAGGTGTCCCCTGTGTTTTTTCTGAGAAAATCAGTATCTCATAATCAACTAATCATCAGATACCAATCTTTTTGCATATAATATACCTTTCATGAATGGCTCTAAACTCACATGTCTAGGTGAAATTCGTCGAAAATCATCTACTACAACTGTGGAATATGACCTAATAATAAGTGGATAAGTAGGTCCAGTAAACTTCTAAACAGTGTGCTATAGGGGAGATATGTTATAGTTAATATATTATATACTGGGAATGATTGGTTGCAACTGAGAATCATGAGCCATATCCGGAAATGAGCCTACCCAATGATTCTGGAGTGATTACATTTTGATCAGATGCCAGCTGCTACTTCAGAGCTGCAAACTTTAACAACTTACAGATATAAACACGACACATTTGGCTACTTCTGGGAGAATGATCATGAGCGAATGCAATACTAACTGAAGAATTGAAGATGGTCTAAAATAATTCTATTCATTTACTGAAATGGGCTTGATAACTTTGTTTTAGGAGAAACAGCTCATTATGCTTCTATGTTAAGCAATATGATGCTTTGATAGGAGTTGATCCTAAAATTCCCCTTCTTGTGATTGACCAAGAAGTCTTCAACAAACAGCATAGTGCCAACTTAAACCACCAGTGATTTCTGTGTGGCTGCTTTTTTCAAATTCAGATGATTGGATTACTTGGCCTAACCCTACTTATTTATAAAGCAGAGGCATGAAAACTCGATGCAAAAACTTCCTGCAAAAAATCATTTTTGTAATTGAACGTTTGAACATCGGCAATAGTTTTGTTAAATTACTAAAAACTTAAAGCAATCGCTCAGTTAGACGTATGCAAAGTAAACAAAATTAAGAACACACAAATTTATGGGGCATAATTCAGAAACGCAATGCCACGAGGGTGCCATGGCAGCGCCACGGCAATGCCGCGGTGAAGCCACGGCAATGCCATGGTGAATCCATGAGTTTAATTAAAAAGAGATGCACAAAGAGATGCATTTTCCGTGCGCAAGTTAATTTTAGTTACCGCAAAGTTATTTTCAAAGGAAACCTGTGCTTGTAAGTTATTGTTCCCGATTAAAGTGAAGCAAGCCAACGCTGGACCCGCGCCAAAGCGGCACAAAACCTGCATCAGGCCGGCATAGTACTGGTGCTGCACCGGCGCCAAACCTGCACAAAACCTACACTAGACATGAACTAGACATGAACTAGACTACCACAAGAGCTAGATTAAACCTGCATTAGCCCAGTGCCAGAGTCTGGCACTGCCAGACCACAATATATGACGGATTTATGCCCAAAATATGGCGATTTTTTGGCTGTTGAACAGCGGACTTGTTTGTTGGTGAAGGTGACGGGATTTTTCTACTGAGTCAAATTTTCAAAATGATTCAATTATGACCAGTTGATATGTTTGAAAATACTATAGAACCCTCTGACGTTTTCATGCGGGTCTATAGTATATAGACACTTGCCTGATCGGGTCCATATTGGTTTAGACCCTCGCCCTACGGGCTCCGGCCAAAACCGGATACATCCCTCAGGCTTACGCCCTCGGGCAGTATCCCAAAATGGACCCGCGCCTATCGCGATAGGCGCGTGTCTATGTATTTTATTAGCGTTAATAGTGCGAGTAGAATTGTTGTTGCATCTTTTTTCATCTATATTTTTCTACTTTACGCTCATCTTTGAATTTACATATCATAAAATAAGGTCTGACACATGAATTATTATTAAATTCTTGAATAAATTTGCCACCTTTCGATAAAGCAATAAGATACCATAAGATCAAGAATTAAGTATATCTTACAAGTTCCGGTGAAGTCCATAGATAGCCTCATCTCGTTCCAACCAAGTGATAGCTTCTTCAACTGAGTCCCTCTGCTTCTCCGAAACAAATAGAAAAACCACAACCAGATCTAACCTTTATATAAGGAGGAGCTCGTGAGATCAAAACACGGGAAACTCTTACCAGGAAATCATGTAGTATACTGAGGACAATAATCTCCGAGCAGACATTTAGTCCGAGCCACAATAAAGCAATAGCTCATTTGAAAGTCTGGGGGAGGAGCATATCACAAAGCTAATCAAGTGCAATTATCCTTGTCCTCGGACAATTAACCCACGCAATTAGATACTTGAGTAACGGTAAGATAGCCTCGTTGGAGAGGTCCGGAACTAAGGAGCAAATTATCTGCTTATGGTTCAGAGATGGGAAGATGACTCGCCTGATATGCCTCAGAAGTTAGCGATTTGTATGCTAAAGTATTAATGTCAGAATTTTAGCATTTATTCATGCTCATTGCTCTTAAAGTACGACAGTACGACCCTTTGAGTTATGTTTCTTTGAAGAATTTAGTGGCCTATAGCATTATCACAAATATTTACAAGAATTACGACTAGGCAAGGCTTTGTGTAGTGGAATCATAAATCTGCGTGATATATTTTGTAATTTATTAAGCAGTAAATACTGAGCCCACTTAGTGAACACAAGCAAAATTTGTAAAATATCCCAATATATATTTAAGACGCTATTGAAGGTTATTTAACTCATCTGAATGACATGGACGTCCATGGTTAAGTTTGCATGAAGGTACGAGGCCTCATATTCCGTAAATAAGAGTACTTAATTTGATAGAAACTTCCAACTGACATTGCCGGTAAAGCATTTGAAGTGGAATAGACACGGTAGACTAAAATTGGTAAAATGGTCGAATCTCAAATGGCGCCACAATCACAGCGCAATGCTGTGCCAATTGAGGCTGGCGTCCACGGACTACCGGCCTAAATAACCCTGTCACAGGCTTGCACAGGCCTACACAAGGAGTCTTAAGCAGTTAAGCTGCTAAGTCGGCGACGGACCTCTAGACAAATCTACTAATTTGTCTAGCTGTTACTTGATCAAGCTCTGAGTATGAGAGACATCATTAATTGATTGATCACTTGTTATGTGATTAAGATCAATTATTATAGAACCCCTGGAATTTTCATCGGTGTCTATAATACATAGGCAATTGCCTGATCGGGTCCATATGGATTTGATTGATTGAAAAAGAAACTTCGCCTGGTTTAACCCTCGCCCTTCGGGCTGCGGGTCTAAAGCAGTCAGCACATAGAACTATCGGGAATTATCCCAAAAAGGACCCGATGGGCGCGTGTCTATGAATTTTATTGATAATTATGGTATTATGATTATGATTTGAATTATTCCGGACCAGCCGTTCGACCTTGGTCCTGGCACGCTTTGGACTTAAGTGATACATTACCCGAAACTCTTCAAGATTTCAGTGCGCTTGGTGCAGACTAAGAGCTCCATATTATTTGGGAAATTCTTATATCCTACCTGTTCGTTCTGTCAATCTCTTTGAAGCAAGCAGCCACAAAATTTGGTCATTTGACGAAGCTGGTTCAATTTCAATCCATCAAGAACTTATAATTTACAGTAAATGGTTTACTCACAGAGGTTTTCTATTGCTGCAGCCGAGTAAGAGCTCATGTCCTGCAGCTTTTCCGCGTCCCCTGCCCCTGCATTGCTACCCCACATGTTCTTGCTTCCTCACCTCATTTCTAAAAAACAAAGTTTATACGTGAATTATCAGGTAATTTGTTATGAGCTGCAAAGTGTGTCATTTTCAATGTTCTCTTTTTGGCTCAACTGAAAAAACGCACTATCCTGCTACGTTCTTCACATGTCTCTGCTAGCTTACTCACCTCATTTCTAAAAACATTTAGATTTGATCATTTATGAGCTGTATAAAGTGTCACTTTCAATATTCTCTTCTTGGCTAAGCTCAATCGTTTCACTTCGCTGAAGAGAATATTGAAAATTCAACACTTCTTTTGCGTTCTTCACAGCATTCAATTTATGCTCATCATGATAGGCAATTTTATTTATGACTTATTCCTGAATAGATCAATTTGGCAAATTACTATACTTGCCAAATTGATCCATTCACCATTGACAACTTAATTCGAGTCATCAAAATTAATGCATGAATTTAGATATTTAGAAGTGATCAAGAGGGTGACATGACCATATATGGTCATGTCACTGTCACCCTGTGTAAGTTCCACTTCACCATGGACGTTAAATTTCAGTTAATTGACAAATCCTGCATGACAGTGACCTCTCACAATTTGATGTATTTTTTTCAAAACATTCACCAAATTGTGTCCAATTTTTTCCGATTGTGCGAAATTGAATAAATAAAGAAACAAAGGGCACAAACAAAGAAATGATACTTCAAATCAAGGCCAAAAATGTAAATGCATGCATCAGGGTATATGATTGACGAATATTTGAAGAGATAGGTTCGTTTTGAAATCCCTCGCTGTGCTGTAGGATCGTTTCATTTACAACTGTTCGAAAATCAGAGGCAAGTCACTAAAAGTAGAGCAGAGAATTTCGTAATTTTGAATCAAGTTTAAATATAAGATTGAGCTACGATTCCACAGTGAACACAGAATACAAACCAAGTAAGCAAGTACTGCACTGTAATGATACATAGAAAGTAAATGAAACATGAATCTGAACTTTCTGGAACGAAATTTACTGATCTGTTTCTAGATATAGTTACCATAGTATTACAGCCAAAATATAATGATGGTATCTGTGTAGCTGGAATCGTTGAATTCAGGACTCAAGGATCGTGCAAATCCACTAATCTAGTACACTGATATTTGCAACGTTTTAGCTTACCCATAGCGGATCACGAAATCGTCTAGACATTAACCAATCAGAGTGTGGGTTCAAGGTCAACTCGTGCGCTGACTGGTTCATGTCAAATGAACTCATTGGTAAGCTAACAACTGCCAAATTAATCTCAAGGTTTGAGCAAATATCAGAACTCTGATTGTAGTTGTTCGGGTACAAGCCTAGCTTGGTGAACTCAGTGAAAGTCCTTACTGAACGGCATGTTAAACAAGAAACTGAAGCTGAGAGGTTCCGTTCAGTCCGAGCAGCTTATATTGTATCAAATGATGGTTTGAGTTGCCTAAGTCATATTATGGAGGGAAATTGTACACCGTTCTTGGCAGGGTCAGATATGCAATATCAAGAAAATGTGTCAATGTATGATTTGTTTCTATATGATTTGAACCTTTTGAAATAAAAAATACAAATTGTGTTTCTCGACACGAACCCAGACTGATATCTGAGCTTAGCATCCGCTGATGGTAAAACATGAACAGAAACCAAGAGATATATCGGGAAACGGTTTGGTGTAGCGATATGTAATCAGGCTCGTTAACTTGCGATACGTTTTTGGTAATATCCTGGAAAATAATTAAGATATTACTAAAGAGTACTATGTTATGTTCATTATATATGAAGCTATTTTTGGAATATCGGGGAAATTAAGCCGTTTTTATGGATCTACCAGTACCATATTTATGTTTAATTGCTATATAAAGATATAAGAACTAAAAATATAAGAAATTTATTTTCAGATTTGTCATAAAATTTGGGTAATATATTGATTTAATTATCAGCTCCTCATGAAAATGCAAGACGTGCTGTCTGTCGCGAAGAAAAAGCAGCAGCAAAAATGTGGTAAAACGGCTATTATATTTATATAAAGTCATGTGTTAGATATATTTTCCAATTTTTGAAGATACTGCATCTATTTATCGGCAAGCATCAAACCTTTACTATGCCAAAACTACTGCTAGTATGTGTCGGAGATATATTTATGCAACGGTTATGTTTTTCAACGGGACGTTTCTGTAGAATATCACATTTAAATATCCAGATTTATCATATTTACTGCGCGCCAAACAAAGCAAAATTATTCTAGTTACTTTATTTTAAAGATGTAACTTGCTGAATGCTGATTCTCACTAATGATTCCTGTAATAAACATGAAATTATTCTTTGATGGCATATTTTACGATTAGTGAAAATTTTAGTTTCTGTAATAAAAGAATATAATCTAAATAACTAATAAAGTAACAAACATGGGAAAGAGACGTTAAAATATTTACGTATGTTCATGAGATAAAATGATGTGACACTAAATCACTAAATGATTCTACATTATTTTCATGGTAATTTGAATAACTGACCTTTTCATGTACATACCCATATCATCATGGCCATTTCTTGAAAAGACTGGTATGTGAATTTCTGCATCCGTTAGTCTGTTTTTGGTACTAATATTGGTTATATCTTCACAAATAGGGGGAACGGACATTTCATCTCATGACACTTCATCTAAGGATACTTTATCTCGCAATATGTCATGTCATCTCTATGCAAAGATTAGGGTCTGGGTTAGGGTCTGGGTTAGGGTTTTGGTTAGGGTCTGGGTTTGGGTTAGGGTCTGGGTTAGGGTCTGGGTTAGGGTCTGGGTTAGGGGTAGGGTTATGGTTAGGGTCAGAATAGAGCATTCTGAGATGAAATGTCGTGAGATGAGTTGTCGCCCACCCGCAATTGCGTAGTTTGGTCTGTACGGAACCCTCTGCTTTAATTCCATGTTTAAAAAATATGTGCACGTATGATCAAGGAGTCAAGGATAGTTGCTGGATTGGCTCACATTCACACAACCTAGAACCACGACATAAGCTTATATCATACAGGTTTAGGATTTTGAAAACATTTCCTTGTAGTTGACAATTGATGCCATCACAATTGATGCATATTATGATGGAATACTATATTGACGAGTAAACTGCTTTCTTGCTTTTATTTAAATATTCGAGATACAACGGAGTAGAGAATAAAAACGAGCGACTTGAATACACCCAGAGGCTTAATAATTGTAAATCTCACCCAAGTAATTTCTAATGATGTGGACCCGAGACTTCATGCAAGCCAAGACAAACAAAAGAAAGAATTATATTAACAGCGTAAGATAATTTTGGTTTAAATATGTTTAGCGCAAGTGCTGAGTTGCCTTCAGAGATATACAACGTTAGAATAATTGCCATGAAGTATATGCTAAATCCTGATCACTCAATCATCACTCAAGAAATATTAAATCCTGATCACTCAATGAATTCTGGTCTCTCAATAATTACTCAATAAATCTTGATCACTGAATAAATCCTGATCACTCAATAAATCTTGATCACTCAATAAATCCTGATCACGCAATAATCACTCAAGAAATCATGATCACTCAA
The DNA here is from genome assembly GCA_011033025.1 of Beroe forskalii. NCBI lineage: Eukaryota > Metazoa > Ctenophora > Nuda > Beroida > Beroidae > Beroe > Beroe forskalii. Next base: position 68,506 of record WFMF01000440.1, read on the forward strand.
TAGATCCTGATCACTCAATAAATCCTGGTCACTCAATGATCACTCAATAAACCCTGATCACTCAATAAATCCTGATCACTCAATATTCACTCAATAAATCCTGATCACTCAATTAATCCTGATCACTCAATAAATCCTGATCACTCAATAAATCCTGATCACTCAATAAATCCTGATCACTCAATAAATCCTGATCACTCAATAAATCCTGGTCACTCAATGATCACTCAATAAACCCTGATCACTCAATAAATCCTGGTCACTCAATGATCACTCAATAAACCCTGATCACTCAATAAATCCTGATCACTCAATATTCACTCAATAAATCCTGATCACTCAATTAATCCTGATCACTCAATAAATCTTGATCACTCAATAAATCCTGATCACTCAATAAATCCTGATCATTCAATAAATCATGATCACTCAATAAGTCCTGATCACTCAATAAATCCTGATCACTCAAGAAATCCTGATCCTCAATAAATTCTGGTCTCTCTATAAATCCTGATCACTCAATAAATCCTGATCACTCAATTAATCCTGGTCACTCAATGAATCCTGGTCACTCAATTAATCCTGGTCACCCAATAATCACTCAATAAATCTTGAATCCTGACCTCTCAATAAATCCTGGTCTCAATAATTACTCAATAAATCCTGATCACTCAATAAATGATAAATAATTCCAAGCATACCTTAGTTATATAAGCAGTAATTCATCGTAATTTTCCAAAATCTTGATAAATTTACTGTTCATATTTATTAGTTTCGGTTGTATTATAATTTGAGCCACAATTACTAATTTATGTTATAATGGTGCTCCGTGCTATCAAAGTCAAAATTTGATGGGGAATTTAACAGAGTGATTTAACTCATAATTTTAATAAATTAATTGGAGACCGATTCTTCATTCTTCATGTTGAAAATATTTGTTGCATTGCGTTCCTGGTCCAAATAATTTCTTGGATAGTTGAATGATCTGAAAAATAAACCATTTGAAACTGTTTGCATCTAGGAAATGAGCAACAGTGAACGAAAATGAGCAACAGGAACTTATTTTTCGATCGATTTAAAATTATCCGTAGACTAACATGTTAAAATTGCTTTAATTTAAAATATAGGTCCAATTGGACAAACTGCCAATTTTTTAAAGGGCCCATTATCGGGAATTTAAGTTCATGCTCTCTAAGCACCGACTATAATTTGTTCTTGAAAGCTCATTATGATTTCGTATTTCGGAAATATGAAGCAAATTAGGATCGTACAAGTTGATTATATCTGTTCGAGGTAAAACATTGTAGAATATTATTGTAAAATATTATCTATTGGTTAGTGGTGAATTCTGATTTTCCTCTAATTTGCAACAAAATGGCCGCAAGCCTAACGGGTTGATATTGGTCAATGGCATGACGATTTCGGGATCCTCCGGGTGAGCTGGTTCGAGAATATTCTGAAAGGATCATCGATATCTCAATAATAAGCTATTATGCCCCATTTTGATTTTTGTTAAAAATAGGGGAAAAAGTTATGATATTTTTCCAGAAAAGTATAGAAGTATAGAAAATGAGAAATAGTCTCCTGTTACTGGTCGATCTCTCCTCACCACATATAGTTAAACATGCAACCAAAAAAATGAAATCAGGAAATGAAGTAAAAAAGCTCGTCGACTTGTTATTGGGAACAAAGAAATAAAGTTTCTCATAAATCTGTAAGAAGTCGTTCATTACAAATTGGGTTCTTTTTTCTGAGAAGCTCTCTCGGTGGTATATCTCAGTTAAGATACTCCATTATGTACATTGAGCATTAGTCATACTTGGGAAGATACCAGAAAAAACTCTTAATCACGGTAAAAATATTCCCCGGAGAGCTAATCAGAACTCACAATTAGCTGTAGCTCAGAAACATAAGCAACGTAGGTTTTGTGGAGCCACGGGCGGGAATATAGATCCAAGTTGGAAACAGTTTAAAAGCTGATTATTTTTTCATCATGTGAGCTGGTTTTATATAATTACAGCCTAGAATTTGTGCGTGTTTTGCACCACTCGACAACTGTATCAAACAGTATTGTGTTTAGAGAACACTTATAAAAGTCACATTTTAACTACGTTTACAGGATGAAATATATTATGTAAGCTGAAAAGGTGGAGCCACTTTGGTGCGGGTACTGCTGGTGTGTACTAAGCGAATAGGAAAAAACATAAAGTACAGAGAGGACTACTCATTATATTATCAGTTATCTCCGTGCATCTATAACTACATGAGCGGTCTCAGAATTACCACATCACGTGGTTCACTTGGATTTCCCACGGAGAAAATGCATAATATGTGCTCATGTGTGGCGGTCTTCTTCAGGTTACCTGCACTTTTAGATGCACAAATGCGCATATTAAGTTTATGTAGCTTGGTAACTCTTTTATAGTTGATCGGTCTTGTAAGAGCTTTTAGACGATACTGCAGCTTGATTTTAGTTTCTGAAGAAAGCACTTCCGTGAATAATGAATTAATTTTCGTAAATAATGGAAAATTATGAGCTTCAATTATAATTTAATCTTAATTCAGTCGTCAAATTGACAAATAATCAACTAGAGTCTAGACAAAGTGTGATATTAACTAAACAGATCTTGATTTTTGTTACGCATCAGTAGAACAGAGAACTGTTGTAATTCCAATTATCATTCAGCCTCTTCTCCTTCCCATTCTCTCCCAGTATATACCCACTGTTACAAGTCCATGCTTTGCAGTAGTAGGTGTGCCTACTGCCTTATCCACTTCTCAGAATGCTAGTAACTATAGCTGATTGTCCTATTAAGCTATTACTTATTATATCTATGGTGTGTATTAGCTAATAGCTTACCCACAGGTCCATATGAAATTGACCAATCAGCGTGTGAGTTATCAGTTAACTCGTGTCCTGATTGGTCAATGTCATGACTATTACACTTAGTCGCCTCCCTAGTAACCCCTGTGTAAAATATGCGTTCATTATTTTAGCCTCCATCTTGGAGATTTAAATGGTTGTTCTAGCGGTTACCAGTGCAACTTCCGTGCCATTTCGTACCATATAACAAGACTTGAGGAGTTAGGAATGTGGTAAGGAGGCGTTTGTATGTAACTAAAGAAGTAAATACTTATCTTCTTCAGTTCATTGTTATAACAATACTAAGTTACTGCGATGATTTCAGTTAATTTCCAGTCATGACCAGTGACTACAGTTCATTATTCAACTAGGAAATATGAACTTGGGAACAAAATTTCAATGGAAAACTCTTCCAATTGATTAACTCATTAAAAAGCTATTTGTTTCATTAGTTATAAAGCTATTCAATGTTGCCAATATTGCAATTATCACTTTACAGCTATAAGACTATATTTTCAATAATTTTCAATAAAGAACATATATCATATCTCAATATTATAAAACTCACTTAAAAGCTTAATTAAATCATAGTAAACCTTTGTAATTGAAAGCACAAATAATATACAAATTCTAGATGGTTGTCTCTGTCGTTTACTATTCGAAGTTCAGTATTAGTCACTCAATAAGCAATATTATAGCCACTTACTAGCAGGAGTCCTTTGACTATAATCAAGTCACTAATCAGTAATCAGTAATCAGGTTATCAGAAGACTAAATTAGGTCATCAAAAGCCTATGTTAGGTCATCAAGAGCCTAAATTAGGTCATCAAAAGCCTAAAAAGTGAGCCACAGGAGGATCTCCGATCTAATTGTTTCTCTTTTTTTCTCCCTTAATTTATAGATCCTGGGCTTTCATCCCAAGCTTAAAACCTTTCAGAGTTCTAACTGCTTTGATTGATACTGGTCTTAACTTGGTGAATAACTTATTAGTTTGATATGAAATACCTAACATCCTAACCTAAGCAGAGTTACAACATGTGGTCAGGTATAATCGCCTGACTGCATTAGAATTCCTGAAATCGGTCTCTACTCTCCAGAAACTGAAACATTCTTTCGTTCGGTCCTTCAATTCATTATATGCTTTCCATCCTGGAGGCATTACCATAAATGGATCTCCTCAAAATATTATTCAGAAACAATCTTTATCAAATCTCAAGCTTCCCAAACGTCAAGGTGTATATCGGTGAGATAAGCCACTTGGAGCTGCTATGTTAGGGGTTTTCTGGGCTGATGGACTTGGAATCGGAGTACCGGGGAATGCTGTCTTCCTCTGCAGTTCCTGATCTAGGTCCTGGGGATGGTTTGAGCTAGACAAAAAGGTTTGAGCTGGAAAAAATCTTAGATCTTACCAAGGGTATTCCATGGGACTGCCAAGTGGGTCACCAGGGTGAACAGGGGGTTATGGTATACTTCAATTGGACCATTTGATGAGTTAATTGAGCGATTTATTTATGAATAAGGGACTGTGATCAACTGCTTCAGTAAATATAACCCACTTAGAATACTCACTCATATTGGAATCAGCAAACTGGCTTTTGAGTTCCTTGTTCTCTGCTTTCAAGGTTTCAATGTCCTCCTTCTGTTTTTGCAGCTGCTCCATCAAGAATCGGCACGTTTGTTCTAAATCTTCCAATCGTCGATCCTCCTGGCGACAAGAATCCTTATAAAGTTTTAAAATGGTTTACTCTAATCTATTCATGTTATTTAGTATGAGTTGGTATGATAGACTGATAGAATTGCTAGTAACTGCATAAGCCATAAGAAAGTCTTTTTATCGGTGATATTGGACAGCTAGTGATAATGTTATGGGTGCTATCACTATCAGGAGTAACGAAATGAAGTTACAAAATGAAGTGCCAAAGGCACGATGCACGACTTTTTGTTGCAAGAGATAACTGAGATTGACTGCTGTCAAAAAGTTTTAAAAAAGTTGACGTTCAAGTACAATTTGTCAGAAACTCTGAATCCACCCGTACCTGTATGACAGGGAGAGAAGTGCTTGCTGTCGCTTCGTCTGCCAGCGCTGCATCACTGAGGTTCCCCACAGTGTCGTACTGCGTGGCCTTACTGAACTCAGATTCTATGAACTGGTTCTGCTCCAACTCCTCCACTGCGGTGTCCAGAGAGTTTAACTTCATTTCGAAGGCTGTGAGTTGCTCGTTCACCCTCTCAAACCTGAAATGAATTAATGAATTACAACTCTCTCGTATCAGTTATATCGTTTAAACCTCAATCCCTAAAGTAAATTAATGAGTGAAAACATTTCTTAGTTTCTTAAACGCTTAGACATTATATCTCGGAGGGAACTAGCCATGTAAGCGTGACTAAACTCAAGACTTTATTACACACTCTGCCAACACATAAGTGCCACTAAACCCTTATGATTAATAAAGCCTGTGAAAGTGCCACTAAACCCTTACCTCTCCTCGCAATCCTCCTGCAGTTCCACGTGCTGGGAGGCCAGGTTCTTGCCATGGTCTATCTGGGAGTTCACTCCGAACTCCAACTCAAGGAGAACCTGCTGGGTCTTCTCTCGGAACCGCTCCACAGTTTCCTTGATGAACATCATCTCCTTCACCAGCGTGGACTGGTCTGATTTGATCCGTTTGTTCAGGGATTTGAGCTTCTCGTTCATTTCTGTGGTAAGGAGATCCATTTGTTCCCGTATGTTGGGGAGTTTCTTGTTGGAAAGGGGAGGTGAGGTTTCAAAGCCGTCTGTGTCAAGGTACTGTTGTATCACATCCGAGAATCCTTCTGAGAGACTGCTGTAATCTGAACTGAAGATGTTGTACGTCATCTCACAAACTTTTCATACATAATTTTCATAAATAGTTCGGTTGGCCTCTGATCAAATGAACAAAATGTTTTGACTCGAATTTTGGATGATGAGTTATTATGATTTAGTATTAACCTATTACTTAAATACTGAATTACTTAATCTCTTAATTACCTGTTGACGGCATCCTCCAGCTTTGCTATCCTGTCCTCCAGATTGACGGTGTAATTGAGTTGTTCTGCCTCCCTCTTCTTGTACTCTGCCCGACTATCTCTGCTCTCCTTCTGCATTGTCTTCAGGGTCTGTACCATGTTCCGTGACAGACAGTCCAATGCTGGGACGTGATAATGTTATGGGTTTTTTGTGCAACTCCCTCGAACGGCTCGGGTGTTAATCTGCACTTCTCTGAAAGTGAGAAGATTTTAATTTTTACAACTGCACGAGGTCCGGGGCTCGGCAGTTACCATTGACCTAGTGTAGATGTTCCCGGTGAATTTGAAATTTGGCTGGGAACAAATCCTATTTGGTAAGCCTTTTGAGTTTGCTGGGAAATAGATTAGAATCTAGTGTCAAATGTAAAAGTATAATATCATTGTCATTTCAAGAGCATTGTGCTCTCGAACTGTCATCACTTTTATTAATTTATTTTGTTTATATCGACAATTAATCCTGGAGTATAATATAACCCACGGTCAATTATATTTAATTCCATTACCCATGAAATCACAACACCTGTCAGAATTGTGGCATCTGGAACTGGAACAACAAGCACTGTCATGAGACACACCTTAATTGAGCGTTTAAAATTTGGGGCATTTAACGGTTCGGTGATGTATCACGCATCATGATTTGTCAAGAATCTTATATATACCGTGGTGGTGGACAGGTCACACAAATATATGTTGCTCAACATCTGACATACCGTCTCTAACAAGTCGTCTAGTCAGTTTACATGTCATGGGGACCATCATGTGTCCAGACATGATTTCAAAGAATTTGGATGGTAAGAATTGAGAATCACATAACATATTTTGAGTACCTCTTGGGAGTCAGCTCCTATAAAGACAGCAGCTACCCTAAGTTTCCTGACTTAGATGGATCATTTCAGCATTATGTTTCATTTCAGCAAGTCCTTTATCTTTTTATGGTAATTGTCATTTGATGGACTATAGAAAAGCTAAATAGAAAAGCTGTTCCGATAACCTGATAAAGCATTTAAAATTGCAGACGATTGGTTAAGTGCTTGGAATGCTTCCAACTAATACAAAAAAGGTATTATAAGTTACAGCTTTGGCAGCTAAATCATTAAACTGACACATCAATCAAACTATTTTGATACATGTTACAAACCTCAATTAGACGATGCATAACCCAAATTTTCGATGATCATCTCAAACTAATATTTTTGGGAAGATTTTAGGTATTGCTGATGAGAAATCGATGGAAGTCGCTCAAAAGAACATTCTATGATAAGCTACCGAGATATAATTCTCTGACACTTAGATCTTCAAACGATGTAGGTACTCACATTTAATCTTCTGTTTGAAAGAGGTGTCATTGACTTTGAAGTCAGCTTCCAGTTGATTGATCAGACTTATCAAGTCGATGGACAGCTGCTTGACTTTCACCATTTCAGTGTTAGCCTCACTGAGAAAAAATATGGTAATAAAAGTCAGTTTACCCTAGAGAACTTAAAAGAATTAAACAGTTTTTACTTATCACTCAGTAGGTACACAGGTACTAGACAAGACACAAGGATAATTCATTCTCATGCATAAAATTTAAAAGCCGGTGAGCACTGACAAAAAGATAAACAGTTAACTCAATAGGGCCTTATAAAATGTCAAAACAATAGGATCATAGTATTATCCAAAGACTTATTAATAACGAAGAAAGGACGATATTTTTCATTGTCCGGTAATGAAAAACTGTACAATACCGACTGAGGAAAGAGGAAAGCAAATCCAATAGAAGCGAATACAAGAGAGCTATACGGAATACAAAGCTAATGAATTAAAATACCTGTGAAAGGCTGATGATGAGGTATCCTGATTATCTATCTGACTGGAGTCGGCAGCAGCAGGCTTTTTACAGCTCTGCTCTAATCCAATAATAGACGGATCACTGCCGTTTACCAGACACACTTCAGGTCTGGTAGAGGCAGGCGAAGTGACGGTGGCTGGAGGCGAAGTGACGGCAGCTGAAGGCGAAGTGACGATGGCTGATGGAGATTTAGCAGTGGCTGATGGGGAATCGGCGGTAGAGAGTTGTTGATCCTGGGCGGCAAGAGATCCAGTCCCTTGCATGACACTGAAAAGTACACAGATATATGTACGTCAGGTACTGTGTATATATATTGGAGTGTATGGAGGTACCTATATCTCCTGTGGCGGTGGCGTCATGGCGGTGAAATGTGGGTATAATTAGTTAATTGGTGTGCAGCAAACAATGAGCTGATGATCTCAGTACAGGATGTGAGTTGCCTGGGAGGCAGCAGCAAGAGCTCCTATCAGACAACAAAAATAGGAGAAGATAATAATACTGTAGGTACCTACCTGCCTTAGGTACGCCAGAAAATAACATAGGTAGTAACCTAAACTCTTAAGAAAGAAAGAAAGAAAGAGAAGGAAACACTACTTGGAAACACTACTGGGCTCTTTATGTTGTGCTCAAAAAGTGGGTGATTTGACATCATGAATTGGACACGTTTTAATGTGATGCTAACATAAACCCCCTGTTACTATTTCCAAGTGCTAACCCCTTTTCCGCCTCTCACCTTTGTCCTCTATATTTTCTTTACGAAGGATAACGCATCCAGGTTATCATGTGGGGAACAAAAAGCATCTAAAAATAGATCAACACAAAAAGTTTAGAAAAGATAGGTAGGTATGTCTAAAATCGAGATGTAGTGAAAGTGTATTTCTCAGGTCTGAAGTAATCAATTGGGCAAGTCACGTGAGAGAAAATTAGAAACAGAATGTCATTGCTTGGGAAAGTGGAAACTATTAAAATGCCCATGCCTCATGTAGGCATGTTGCTCATGTAGGTTGGTAGGTATAGATACTTGAAGCATTCAGTAGGTACTTACAATGTACATTAGTACTTTGACCTCGGCAGAGACCTTACTTACAGGGGGCCTATTTCTAATTTCTCGCTTTGTCATATAGGTACCTAATTTTATTTTTTGCAGTGAACTTTAATCACATGACTTGACTGACTGACATCTCAACAATAATATTACAAACAAAGAAATTTCCAAACAACAACCTTATGCAACTTGTACGAACGGGATAATTGATATACCTACCTACCCAGAAAAAGGAAAAAGAGTTATAAGTGTGAGCATTATAATATTATACCAGCATTATTTTGTAAATTCCGAAAATTCCGTTTTACTACATTGTTTAGGTTGGTATTTATAATTAGGTAAGCACAATGTATCTAACTGTCCAGGGAATTTACTAATTAAGTTTTTATCAGAACATCAGATGAATATTCGTTTACTAACACCGTGCCGGTAGTAAAACATATGTACATGCATATTGCATAGTAATTATTTCTTGTTGTAATTATTATGTAGTTTGTAAATTGTACTTAGGTACTTACCTGTGTGGTGAATTGTGTCACAGGAATTCGTGGCTCATGCAAATAATTAACTAATTTTGCGTAGCCATATACCGTATGCAACAAGATTATCACAGTGAAAACGTGAAATATAAGTGAGAGTACATTTTGCTTTTTGTTGCACGAAGAAGTATGTAATTTGGGACACATTCCTTTATCTATGCGTCATCTAGTTTCTTACTTTGGATTTATTCTATATTCACATAAAATACTAAAATTATATACATATTTTCTCGGAATGTTAGTTTCCTTGAAAAAAGAAAAAATAGACTGCTTCCAAGCATAAATTATTCCAGATGTTATTTCCATTTTCCAGTGCAGCTTTGATTTCCATCTTACCTGATATGTATCTACCTGTAAAAACCTTAGATTCATTGTCGCATTAAAATGGGTAATCCAAATTTCCATGATGTCAACTAATGAGTCATGAACAATGAACGACATCTTTATATTCTTACAAAACCTGGTATCACTGCAATCCTGTCCATGATGATTGAGTCTATCTTGCAGACACAGCATCAACGCCAGGTCATCTTCTGGGGTAATGTCTTCCGTACTGGAACCACTGTTGGTGCCGACGGTACCGAGTTCAATGAGGGAGAGTTGTCCAGCGACGAAGGTGGGGTAGGACTTCCGAGAGGGCAGACTATCTGAAGAGAACTCATGATAAAAGGATAATATGATGTTTGATTCGGGAACTGTAAGAATGTGAAGACAAAAGTGGTTTATATTCTATACTTGATCATTAAGGCATATTATGAACCATGTAGGTACCTTTCTACTTTTAGAAGTAAGAACCCTTCCATTGAAATTATTTAAGTATTTAGCTACACATACCTTTCTGTGTGAGAAGATATTTGCCAGCAAACCGAACTGGCTCAATTACGCAGAAGTTGTGGTCTGAAGGCAGGGGCCACTTAGCCACCGACTCAAAGTTGCAGGACACCTGCAGAGTTTGGCTTCCGGTCATGGTGATACTCCACACGTCACGCCGCTCTATGGTGGTCATGCCTGTGATACGACTGATATAGTGGTACAGACAAGGAATTGAAATGGATGATCTTAGATATCGAGGTAAAAGTTCTAAAATCTATTTCAGATTTATTGTCTTGGAACTTAAGAACTCAAGAGGTCAAGAGTCAAGAACAGTTTATGGAATTTAGAAAACTTACATTCTACTTTGTAGGTCCTTATCCCGTCGAAGTAAGTTATCATCCCGACCTGCGTGTCCCAGTGAACGTAAATCCTGCCAGGGTTTCAAATAAGTTTTAAATTTTGCCTCAATTGGTTTGTGGAATAATCAAGCAACAAACTTCATTAAAATCAAAAGGACATAATTTTGCTGTTATACTGGAATACTGGTATTCAAAAGTTTAGTTTATAACTTAGAAGTTCTCACTGTCTGACTTCCGGGTTGGTAACCAGCTTTAGCTTGAAGCGTTTGTTAGGAGATACACTCAGCACCACCCAGTACAGGGAGAACTCGTTTACTGGTGCCTGGTACTTCATCCCTCTCCGCAAAACCTTCCAATCTGATATGGAGTGTGAAATGAGGACTTGTTTGATTTTCACTTCTTTTGGTCGGAATGCTTTGGGCAAGCGGATAAATGTAGAATTATTATCTCGTTTAATGTAGAAAAGTTTAATGTAGAAAAGTTCTGGAAAAGGTCCAGAGCCAAATATGACAATATTGATTTGCTCAGTGTGAGAATATTCTTCAAAAAAGTGTCTTTTTAAATCAGTATCTTCGTTACCTTGATAGATGGGTTTGAATCTGCTACATGTTCTTCCAACTGTCCCATTCTTTTCAGGTGACTTTGTGCTAATCAGCTCTCCTGAACTATATGGAAACTCCAGATCTGCCAATAGATTTTTATGCTTTAATGTATCCTGTACATATTGTAAATTGATCTGATTGCATTTAATCTTAAATAAACTTAATAAATGAGGCATTATAAGCATATTATGGATCATGGAAAGTTAGAGAATTTGGTACCATGTCTGTCAGGCAATAACCTGGTAAGTTGTAACACTTTTGCCCGCAAATTTGCAAGTTGCAGCTGATCTTGCTTTTTTTGTTTACCATGGTGAGGAACAGCCGAGACATTGTTGTCTGAATGAGCGGTTTCCATTCTCTTTCTGTTGCAGTTCCGGTCCAAACTGTTGCTTTTGCCGTGGTTATGTTTCAAGGATCCCCACTTTCCCATAATGTGCTTTTGCAGCGTTGTCAACTTTCTTGCAGATCCTGGGGTATTGATATATTTCTGGATAAAGATATGAGCAAAAACCTCTACAACGATCCATGACATTATGCTCGCTGCAAATGCCAAATTTCATGGGTAACATCAAATCAACAAAGATACTCCAAAGCTACAACCATTGCTTTATAGTCATTGGTCTGACGCTATTTGCCCACTTACCTGTTTTATGCTTGTCTGCATTATAAACTTCGTGTGATGTCACCAGATCAGGTGTGGAGACACTGAGACGCTTACCGTTGCGATCTGTGGCACAGGGGTTATAGTTTAAAGCTGTACCTTTGCGATATCTGAGACATGGTAAGTTATATATTTTCTAAGGTTTTGATGAAATTCAGGCATCAGTATGTCTCGAAGATACTATAAGAGAGTAACAAATTGGTTATGGTGTCGTTAGTATTGAGTCATTGGCTGATGTTGTGCCTCCTCAAAACAATATCAGAAGTATTCTGTTTGAAGGAGCATGGTTTCCCTATCCGATATATTTACCATATCTCCTAGGTTCTTCTTCACTGCCTTGAAGATCTTTGTGAGTCACATGAGGCCTTTTTCCGGAACCCTGCTTGTTGACTGAATCTGTATAGGGAATTTTTCAATGCTTGAGGTGCGCAATCAAGGCTACATACTGTCATAGAAGAAGATCATGAAAATTGTGCTTCTGCCAAAATAGAGAATTTGATTATTGTCAGCTTTATAGTGAAGATACGTAGAAATACCATCTCGGAATTCATCGTCTAATTTGCATTGGATGCTTGAATAAAACAATCTATAAATGCCAAGGTTACCCAGAGTCCTGAATTAAACTCATAGAAAATGGCTCTAATGTGATATCTCATAAATATGACAACGAAGATCTGCGACTTACCTTGCATCAATGAGACAATTTATTGCCAATTAACACTATCACTCCAAATCATCTATTTGATCATCAAAATGATCCATAAATTGGATCATCTGTCAGCTATGAGAAAATAGTAATTGAAATATTTTATCGATTCTAGTTCGTGACAAAAAAGAGCAAAATGTCGTCGTAAGGCTGGTGCAGTTACATGCTGTCCAAGTTTTATTAATAAAGGAATAAAGTCGTGTATATGGCCAGACTAAAATATTTGTGATTTTAAAAATATTTTAGAAATGTTCGGTATTTACAAAATATATATATAGAAAGGTTCATCCAGCAAAATATATGGGAACAGAAAAGTGTGAGAAACATAGGCTGTGTCACCCAAAGGAAAACTGTGTCAAACAAAATATTAATAATACGCTTTTTAACAAATATCCAACTGATAATACAAAGAAAGCTGGGCAAAAGAAGACCATCAACTGACTGAGTTGGAGAATAACTCACTACTTTCATACCTCACGACTGGGAAAGCTACGTGGATATACCCAAAACATGTCACTTTGCCAAGTTTCAATGGAGTTTCAATATATCAGCCACCCCGCGATACACTCACACAGCCATGCGATACAGAAGAGAAGCTCCAAAAGTAAACGAGCTATAGCGGCAACTACTATACGCCGCGCGCGAGAAATAGGCGGGTAGGATGACGTCATTATCATGGACATTGAAACGACGCGGCAACTACAACTCAACTCATACTCACAGAACATATTCTTATATTTCATCAAACTATCTTATAGCATTGCAAAGGCTCTGGGGACGGATTAAATATATAACTATATAACTAAGGAGGTACATAAGAACTTTGGGGTTTGTATGATATACTCCGCTATATAAACTAAAGTGTTTGAAGTGCTGCAGTGTCCGAATGTACTCTAAATTTAGTACGAGAAATCTGAGATATCATGAGCTGGTGATTGTACAATACTAAAATAGTTGTGAAGGATTTGATAGTACAGGCACTAACAGTAACCGAAATTCTGATAATCCAAACCTAACTTTATCAAAAAGTCTAGCAAAACCTTCAATTTTTTATTTTTTTATTCAGAAGAGCAAAAATGGCTTAAATTTAGCTACCTTATTACTTATAGCCCTAAGGTCTCAAAAGGCTTACCCATGCACCTTAAGGACATGTATTGCAAATATTTTTCAAAACAAATTTGAACATAATAGGTTCGAAAACATTGTTTTTTTTCAATTATTTATCATTCAGTATTGATTAAGTTTGATAATTGATATGATGCCGGATGGAAAGCCACTGGTATTGCCAGACAGATCTAAAGTCTTTGACAATGTTTCCAAGGTTTTGTGAAACATATTCCATCATTATTTGATGTACCTGATAGATTCTCATGATGCTGTGATAGTTTATTCTATAGGTTATTTGGTCATAGTAATTTTCATCTCTGAAAATTCCCCAATTTCAATTAATTGTGTAAAGTGGTAATTGGAGAGTAATTTAAACTATCAAAGTGTCAAATGAAAAAATAAGGCCAAAAATTCCCAATTCTTAACATATAAAGTCTTAATTATTTGCATACAAGGCTGAAATTTCTATCTCATGAAATTTATATCTCAACAATGATAATTTGGCCGCATGTATTTAAGAATGCATCAAATTAGGCTTACATGTAATTAAGCCCTAGGGCCTCAAAAAGGGCTTTATTTCATGTAGCTTAATGACATGTAGGCTCATTTTTCTGAAGGCGATATTTCCTGTAATAAGGTAGGTACCATAATCTTCACTGTATAATTTTGCTTCCAACAAAAGAACAAAGCAATGACAGAATAACCGAGGCATATGCAGAGAGATACATTAGTGCTGCGAGCTTAATTGTCGCGAGGTAGAAAGCTAAACGCAGTGACAAATATCAGTGACAAAAAGTTGTGACTAAAAGCAGTGATGCACCAATGAAAGGATATACCTAAAATACTTGGCATATCAACAACGAAATAATGCGCCGGCAGTACCTGAGCATATACAGTACCAGCTTATGAAAACGACATAGCAATATAAAGTACGCTGTGCGGAGTTGAAGCAAAGTATCTGGTGTGGTACTGCAAAGTACAACTACTGAGTACAAGTGCAAGGTAGTGACTAATCTACGCACAGGGAGAAATATAGGCAAGAATGACGTCATTATCATAGCTCAAAGTAGTAATTTGATGACGTATTGAACCGCCTATTTTTCGTTTAATCTACAGTGCATGGTACTGTGGGTAGGCCAGTATAGAAGTAGTAGTCCGTGGTACTTGATTACTCCTTAAGTGACTTCTTTGTCATTGTTATATCGCACTATTTACTGATATAGCGCCAAGTGCACGATGAAACAGGATTTGGCTCTGACAAAGTGACAACAGTAACGAGTATGAAACGTATATGCAATGTGTGCACATGGATGGATCAATCGATAAAATCGTCCAAAAAACGACAGAAAATCGACGAAAAGTAAATTGCGCGCACTGCGAATTGCACGTCTTTATCAATCCCTTTATCGATCGAAGCATGTGAACGCATATTCGTTATTTTAGTATTTGGGATGGAACTCACAAAACAGAATATTTAACATGGCACAATATTACTATTCCATAGTATTCTAAAGTTCCACAGTGCAAGTGTTATGCAGCCAGTGACTTAAGTACCAGAGGAATGTGGCGCTGACACTATAGCATGACAAGTCATGTTCCAAGTTGCTTTCACAGCAAGGTTTTTAGTGGTTTCTGTCTGTGGTAACTATACTGGATGGAATTGATGGATTTTATTAAACAGCTCTTGAGCAATGAAAGCATGTTTTTAATCAACGTAGTGAATTAATTACTTTAATCATAGAACTTTCAA
Source organism: Beroe forskalii (assembly GCA_011033025.1). Classification (NCBI taxonomy): domain Eukaryota; kingdom Metazoa; phylum Ctenophora; class Nuda; order Beroida; family Beroidae; genus Beroe; species Beroe forskalii. The sequence continues at coordinate 83,830 of WFMF01000440.1, forward strand.
TAACTTGCCGTCATACATTATCTCAAATTTTGGCAGATGAGCACTTTGAAATCGGCGCCGATTGCAAAATGCAAAGTGCTCAATTGCCAAAGTATGAATAATAAACTTATAAAGTAGTGTTTAAATCGATTGGATCATGATAGCATCTACATTGCCAACGACTGAGCGTTGCATATACTGTTGAAAACAAGCACAAAAGAAGGAGGTACGGGTCATGACACTACAACAACAGCTGGGTGTCTTTCATGAAACTTTTACTTAACTTTTGTGTTCAAAAGTTAAGTGCGCACTTAGCTTAAGTGCGAGAAATTGTGTCTTTCATGAAACAAGAACCCATAGGGGCGACTCGTACTTAAGCACAAAGTTGTCTTTCATGAACGCTCTCAACAACCCGCACTTAACTTGCACGTGATCAAGGTAACGCGGGTCATGTGTCCGAAACACTAGCCAATCAGAGAGTTGGAAGTAGGAAGTACATCTCAACGGAAAACATGATGCGTGATTCTACACCTTTTCATCAATATATTATTATTGTTTACAATTGCCGTAGCCTTTGCTTGCCCAAACATACTATTACTTTGCCTTGACCATACTTTGCCTAACCATACTTTGCCTAACTATACCTTAGAAAGTTAATTCTTCCATCGATACCAAAATTAACTCAATCTCATTTGTTGGAAATCAAAACTACCGTTCAAGTATAATATTTTAAGACGTAGGTTTCTTAGATTAAAAAGGATAGTAAAACATTGAATCTATCATCAAAATTCAAACTAACTTGGTGCATAATCATAACATCTACCTATGATCGATAACTCGTAACTTCTGATATAAATAATCTTATAAAACGCCAAAAAGTTAAAGGATTATTTTTGATTCATTTTCTTCAGCTCTTCCAGAATCCCCGCCAATAATATATTTCTTGTATTAGAAAGTTCGTTTTTTCCCTTTTTCTGGTCGAAAAATGTTTTCTTCATTTTGAGTCCCATTTATTCTGTTCTGTTACCCCGGGGGCCGGGGTTGTGTTCAACCTTTTAACCCGATGCTGCTTTCTTGAAGGTGGCCGGGTGCTTGTTTTCCCCTCAGGATGTTTTTGGGGAAAGGGGTCATTTTTGGGACCGGAGTTGAAGATGATGTCACTCTGTCCAACTTGAAGATTCCGGGAATAGATCGGGGGGAAAGGGGGCCACCCCTCGTCAGATTCACGATTTTTCCGGCATCCTTTTCCCTCGTCATCTCCTCTGAAGAGGGGGAAAAAACCCCGCCCAGCAATGTCTTTCCCTTTAAAAAAATGAAAGGATTAAAACAGCCTCGACCTCCCCCGAAGGCCCCGCCCCAAATCAGGAACAGTATTTTCCCCCGCAAAATCGTCTTTCATTCTGTTATGCCGGCTGCTGAATTTCTAAAAACCCCCAAAAAGGAATTTCTGCCCAAGCCCCATTCTTTGGGCTAAAACCCCCCCCTGTTTCCCTTTTAAACCGAAAAAGGGGGGACAAAACCGGTGCCATTTTGCTAAAGGTCGTCAGGGGGTATTTTCTTCGGGAAGGTCCCCCTTCCTGTCTTCCTCCAAACCTTTTCAAACGCCCCTTTTGTTTTTGGAGGGAATGTTCTCCCAAAATTTTTTTCGATCTTTTGGATTCCCCTGTCGTTCCCCGTTAACCCGTTTATCTCCCGGCAAACAACCGGGTCTTTTCCTATCTGCGGGCCCCTCAATCGAGCCTCCATTCAGAACCCCTTTTTCCCCGGCCAACTCCGGAAAAGCTCCGTCCCCCGATGTTGCATTTCCCTGGACCTTTCTTTTCGTAGCTTTGTGATTTTCCAGACTTTCCAGAAATTTCTGCCGTTGTTGTATCCATCAAAAAAAGTGGAAATTCGATGTTAAAAAAACAAAAATACAAATAGTTTAAAACTGTGATATGAAACTGAGATACATTTGGGCATGGGGTTTTGGGAAAATTTTAGCTTTAATCAACAATTGAAAAAACGGTAACATTTTTTTATTTGACCTACATTTTCAAATAACTTGGTTTATCAATAGGGATACATTACTTTATGGAAATTTTCCCGGATGATAATTATTTCGGCCTTATTTGAAACCCTTTTTAATTGATGAAATCAACACAAAAATGGTTGAATTTTCAGCTAGAAAAACAATTCAAATACACAAGTCGTTTTTCTTGGTGGGAAACCCTTCCCAAAACCTCCTCCCAGGGAAATCGACCATACAGTTAACTATTTGGGGAACTGCTGGGGGACTTCTTTACTTGTATCAGGACAAACATTCTTTTTTTTTTAAATAAATTGGAAAAAATTAATTTTTAGTGAAGGGGGGCCCCAAAAAAGGTCGCTTCTCGTCGTTTGGGTTTTTTTGCTGGAAACTATCAAATCTCTGCAAACACTGCTTTTGGTTGTGTGGGTATGACGACAAATTTTCCAAGTTTCTTCACAATGTCTTTGGGGAACATTTACAAGTTTCCAGTAACTGCCAAAGGGGGAAAAACAAAAAAAAACGAGGATTTTCGACTGGGGATTTAGCGTAGGGGCTATTGATACCCTTTTTAGGAAAAAACCCCCAGCCCAAAAGAAAAGCCCGGGGGGGGAAAAGGCCTCTATAAACTTTGCCAGTCTTATGTGACATCAACGAGAAGTTCATTGATGCTGTAGTTCGTTGGCCTGGCAGTACCCATGACTCGACGATTTGGCAGCTCAGTGCAGCCAAAACGATTGTGGAGGGCATAGTGAAGAGGGAAGGACCCAATTTCAAAGGATGGCTTCTAGGAGACTCAGGTTATGCTCAACGAGAAATCATGATGGTGCCTCTCCTTGATGAAAATCTCACGCCCAAGCAAAAACGCTATAATGTAGCTCATAAAAAATGCAGATGCACAGTGGAGAGGGCTATTGGTGTTTTGAAATCGCGTTTCCGGTGTCTTTGCAAGAAAAGCGGTGGCGCTATTATGTATCATGAAAGTATAGCATGTGACATCATCGTAAGTTGTATGGTTCTCCACAACTACTGTAGAGATCGGAACCTTGAATGCAGTGTGGATGATGATGTGAAGGAGATGATGAGGAAAGAAAATGAAGTTCCCATCACACGCAAACATCAGGAAAATACGTGTGACAAAGAAGCCCTGAAACTGGGACAACTAGCCAGAAATAGCGTCATTGACTCATTCATGACTTGAAGCATTTACCATGTAATACCATGCAGATATAGTGGACGTTATTTACTGAATGTTTATTGGATGTGGCCTTCCATAATGATATTGTCATATTGACTGTCTTATATTAGTTTAAAATGGCATTTTGACTTTTTGATATTCATCACTATTGGCAGTTATATGTTGGCTCTTATCCACAGATTTGCTAAGTGCAAGTTAAGTACGGTTTAAGTGCGGTAGAGACCGCTCTTAACTTTTTACTTAAATCTCTCCTAGTTGAGTGCGTACTTAAGTATTTTTCTGGAGTTAAGTGCGGTGTCCATTACATCACGCGAGCATAACGCACCATATAAGGAGTGTCACGCAGAGTTGAGTGCAGGTTAAGTGCGAGAGGAGGAGTTGTACTTAAGTTTTTTATGTTGCACTTAAATGCAAAAAGTTAAGTAAAAAGTTGCACTTAACTTCAGTTTCATGAAAGACAATTAGAGAGTCGTACTTAAATTTCTACTTAAGTTTTTTTTAAGTGCAAAGATTTCCGTTCATGAAAGACACCCAGTACAGGAACTCTATGCGCGGTACTCGCTTTGAAAGAGCTCACATACTTAAGCCTCCTATGTGCGAAGTGTTATGTGTGTAGAGTGTTTTGAACATGACATATTTCTATGCTTACCGGCAGACTTAAAGAGGCCAAAACTTCATGCTTACTGTCAGGGTTTCAAGGAATCTTCCTGTTCGAATCATCGTATTGACTCATAGGGAGGGGGAAGGGGTTTGCCACGATGGCCTGGACGTGTACCAACATTTTGACGGTGGTCTTGCCCACTGAGGGTAAGAATACACCAACTCCCTATAATCAAAGTTTCCTAAGTCCAATGAACGTGACAGCAATAATATGTCCTTGTTACAGTAAACATATTGTAACACGGGATAATGCGTTAAACACTGCCCAGTAAAGCAGTAAAAATGAGTTGTTAATTATTTCCGGAACATGTTCGGAACCTTGAGCTGTATACTGCAGTATAAATTGCTGTATAAATTGCAGTATAGTATTTTTTATCTACGACTACGAGCCACAGTAAAGCTGAAGCTCAGATGTGCTCTACTTTGATCAGCCTTGTTTATCATTAGTAGCTTCAAAAACTCAAAATCATGTTCATCATGTGCTCTTCTCGCAAAAAGGCGCTGTCACGCGCTGCATGTTTGTTACGAGTGCATCGTCACGTTCCTTCTCAGCCAATCATGAATCAGGAAATTCTCAGCCAATCATGAATCAGGAAATCGGCTAGAAATGCGCGCGCACGAATGACACGTGAAGGTTATTTTTGCGTGAGCTTACTCGCAGTGCAGTACTAAATTGCTGGTTTACCACCCCTAGCGTGTAACGCCCCCGCCGTGTCAGTGCAAGGTCGCTGCACGGCTCTCAAAATGAGAAACTATTTAATTGTGAACATCCGTAAGGGCTTGTCTCTTGTGGGCGAAACAAAAATAAGGATTTAAGTATTTACTCTGATCCAGTCATCAAGCTACCCATTACATACAGAACAACTACACACTGCGCAAAGTGAGAAATGGCCAGGAAACGCAGCTCCATGTCGAGAGACACGACCTGAGCAGTATCACGTGACGTGTCATGCCACATGACCACTAGTCACGTGATTGCTGATCCCGTGGTGTGTTTGTGTGTGGTTCAGTGAACAATGGTTTGAGTTACATACAAGCCGGCATAATAATTGTACACATGTACACTAATCATGTCGACTGACTCGTGTCGTTAATAACATACGGAGAGAGATCTGGAGCACTTAATTAGAGCTTGATTGGAGTTTTAATTTCCTCTGTTTGACGAAGTTGTTCGAAACAGAGGAAATTAGAACTACGATCAATTTCAATATTATGTGAAGAAATAATCATACGGTCGTCAAATGTCAATAAGAGGAATTTATTTCGGCAATGAATTCGGCAGATGAAACACCCCAGATAAGTTGTTAGTTGTTTCTGGGGTTCCGTAAAAGTTCAAAAGATCAACAAGAGTAGCAAAACCGACCTAGCGACTTCGGTGACTTTACAACTATCACTATAAGGGCCGTCAAGTACTCTTGAATACCTACCCGGTATATGTTCTCGATTAATTGACGACTAGAAGATGCGTTAATATCACGGTTCAGAAACATGAAATAGTGACCTCTATAATGGTCTAATATTGACGCGCAGCATGCCCTCTGAAGCCACCTAGGATGATAATTAAGGCAAGAATTTCTCCCATAAAACTTGACATTAGTTGTAATTTTAAAACTTGCCGCTAATGAAGGAGTACCAGTACAAATACTAACTTTGGGATTACCATGAGACCAGCTTGAACTGATACTAAAACCTAAAACTTTATACTGTCTGCTGATATATCGTCTGCTTTTCTCTGCAAGCTTTCCTCACTTCCATGTGTTTAAAGAATATATTTCATAGCATACAGTGCAAACTATACCTGCCTTTTTAACAATGCTGCCAGGTATAATTTGCTGGACAAGGGCCAATTTCCTCTAAACAATTTAATGAGATTAAACCTGGGTGTGTGGGGATGTCAAAATTAAATATTTGATTAATTTAAACTTGAAACGTTGATATTTTGGTTTTAAGCATAAGTGTTACGCATCCATTTAATGAATTCAGGAAACTGATTTTACATAAGTTGTCAGCACTACATACCAATCCAAGGTCTTATCTATAGAGGTGTATGGGTATACTACAAACATGAGTTACTAATAAGTGACAATTATCAGATGATTCACTATTAAATTATTAATATTCAGTGGGATACGATGAGCGATCACCAGTCGAATATAATCCATTTGACGTTCCTGCACTGGAATGTGATGTTTGGGAATGAACCTGAAGCTGACGGATTATAACAGAAGAAAGCAGGTTAGATTTCTTATCACATATATTTTGGGTACAAAAAGTTGACGTGTTTGACATAATATATGGGAGATTACCTGAAATTGACATCACTATTCATTCCATATCCTTTACATCACTCGACAATCCTTGACACCACTCCACAATCCTTGACATCACTCTTCAATCCTCGACGCCACGCTTTGTCTTTGACATCACTCCTTATAGTAATCCTTGACACAAGTCCAAAATTTTTGACACCACTCCAAACTCCTTGACATCACTCTTTATCCTTGACTTCAATCTTTATCCTTGACACCACTCCATAATCCTTGACATCACTATAAAATCCTTAAAATCACTCCTCATATCCTTGACATCACTCCTTATCTTTGACACCACTCCACAATCTTTGGCGTCACTCCACAATCCTTGACATCACTCTACAATCCTTGACACCACTCTTTATCCTTGACATCATTTTGTATCGTTGACATCACTCTTTATCCTTGACACCACTCCACCATTCTTGACACAATTCCACAGTCCTCGACACCACTCTACAATCCTTGACACCACTCCACAATCCTTGACATCACTCTTCAATCCTCGACACCACTCTGTGTCTTTGACATCACTCCTTACCCTTGAAACCACTCCAAAATTTTTGACACCACTCCAAAATTTTTGACACCACTCCAAACTCCTTGACATCACTCTTTATCGTTGACATCACTCCTTATCCTTGACATCACTCTTTATCTTTGACACCACTCCACTATCCTTGGCGTCACTCCACAATCCTTGGCATCACTCTACAATCCTTGACAATCTGAATATTTGATCTCACGATACTTTATCTCACGATACTTTATCTCGCAATATTTAAACTCCGAGCAAAGATTGGTCTCTGGGTTAGAGTTAGGTTTAAGGTTTGAGTTAGGAAAGGGAGATGAATTGTCGTGAGACCATATGCCGTACACCCCAAGTGGAATCTCACGTATCCCTTCAACTAATTTAGTTCATGTTCACTTACTGCAGATGCTCACTGGGATGCTCATCACTCCGTACCATCCTGGGGTGCCCTTCATGCCCTTAATATTGAGGGGGGTAGAGTAAGTGTTACTTAGCTCTATGTGGCGGCATTTATTCAACCCATTCATACATTTCCCTTAAATTCCATCACCTATTTACTCACATTGAACTATGCAATTTGTTGCTATCTCCGGAATAGATTTTGATGCTTCATTCCACTAAACCACTAATAATTTGCTCTTCTTGTTCACTGTCAGCTCTTCTCCATTCTCAATTCTCGCAACTACAATCTCTCCTCTTGCGGTTCATATCAAGATGTAGATGGTATAAACATTGTTGCAATTTCGTGAGGGTTTATACACACTCTGTGTATAACACATATTTGCCTCATCGAAATGAAACTTTCGCATCAACTCATTGAGAGGATCAATTGGCTGAACTCGAGTAAAGCTGAATAGTCTTGTGAGTTTGATTAGGTTGTTTAGTTGGTAGTATAACAGCTCTGTGTTACAGAGCCTTGTCACATTTTAGCGTTTTTGTTCTTTTTTTCAGGGCTCTTGGTCAATCGAATCGATCATAAAATATCGATATTCAGTTTTCGAAGCTAAATCCACGCCTTCTGACGATATTTCAATTTAGTCTTGCTAATATGCCGGCTTTGGATTTTAAAAACAGAAACTTAGATTATTTTCAGATCCATGATTTTGTTACGTGATTTTTAGATTCGTCTGTCCAACACTGGATTAAGGTAGTTTCCATTTAATTCACATTTCTACATTTCACTTCTGTGATAAATTTAATTCTACACTTAACAGGTCTATGAGACAATCAAGTGCTGTTGCCTACTTCCCACTGTTTACTCTCTTAAAAGCTTAATGTAGAAAACATTTTGCAAAAGCTACCTCAATCCTTTGTACAGCAGCTCCATTATTATTGCTCTTTATTCATCAAGGTCACATAATTATATACTAGCTATACCTTGAACTTTTTTCTAACATGATGTAATATGACAAAGGCGAATGCTATTTTTTCTATTTGATTCATAGGTTTATTTTTCTTTTGCATCTGTTTTCTTAAATAGTTTGGCGAGCGATCTATAACGTCTCAATAATAAAACGAGGGTTTTGTATGCAAATAAATAATTATTGAAATAAATTTGATTGTTTTTTTCTGAATCAGTTGGTACTTATCATCGAGAGAAATCATTTGGAATCCTATCTTTGTAGGACTACCCACTAAAATTGCATGATGCATTTTCTCACTAGCATATGGTCCAAAAATATGTATTGTTTTTGTTGTAAAAATTTTAAAAAGACTAACATTGAAAATAATGTGTCAAATGATACCAAAGTACATGCCTTGATTTCCTTCCGTTGTGAATGTTGATATTCTGCTGACCTTGATTTGTTGTTCTATTTCTTGACATTATTCATCCTACAACGCAGTGTGTGATGCAATAATATGTCGTATCATTTGTCACTCTTTTTCACAGGCTACCATCGAGTATTGATCTGTCTAGCTGTGCCTTTTATAATGTCAACGACAACAACAACTATATCAGAATTTCGGTGGAATACATCGCACGGGCACAATGAACTTAGAACCACTCGCTGTTCGGGTTTATACTCAGTAATTGTAAAGTTCTCAGTTCAAGTTTATACTCTTTAAAGAGTAAAGATCTCGGTTTACTTGCACCTATATTGGGGGGGTATATTCCCACACACTCTCGTTTTAAGGTTACTAGGTGTAGCTATATTTGTATCTTGAGACTGCTTGAGAGATGAGCCTGCACTTAGGGATATTATGGATATTTTAATACTGAAACCTCTTGCTCTTGTGGCACTTACCGCGGCTTTCCAGTGGTCCTTTTAACGTTTAATTAAGTGGCTTCCGCTACAAAAAGGCGTTTTGAAGTTTTGATAACCAATATAATTCGCATGATAAATGCTGATTTTTCTTTTTGATGCTGCCTGTGTACATTTTGATTAATGCCTAAGAGTGTAAAACAACGTACAAGTATACGTTTACAAACCCTCAATCAATCTAAATCTACATTATTCATCTGTATTGAGGTAACCGGTTAGACTCGTAGTTTTATGTAACGTTGGTCTTTATTCTCGATTACATTGATTGATCCCAGCGTTTATTGTTTCCTCATTATTATTTTTATTGTCATTTTCACCGTTTGTTGCAATTTGCAACGTATCGAATATTCTAGCCGACACAAAACGTACTTCTAGGTATAGTACGATATAAGTACTATGTAATAGCAATATCACTATATTTGCATAACTGTTGTCACAAAACGAAGATCACGCCACAGTTATTTAGTGATAACTGATTAGGATATATGACATCCTCAAACTTATCTCCGTATTGGCCTGCACGGAATTTGTTGATGACAACAACAGTTTACAATGATAGAATGATGGGTCAATGACCAGTCGCCCGGTGCACCCTAAATGTACCCTATATGCACCTAAGTGCACCCTTAATGAAACCCAAACGCACGCCAAGCGCACCGCCGCACCCTTAATGAACTTTAAGCGCCCTATTTTTGGACCCCAAATGCACCCTATTTGCATCCTCTCCATCGCGCTCACATGCTTTTGCATCGATGACGTTTCCAATGTGTTGTGCGCTCAGGATGGGTAGCAGTAAAGCAGTAAGACCCATCTAACCCTTACCTCTATCTTTATAGGAACTGATTAAAGTGGATTGAGAGCAAATCAACCTGGAAAGAGGTATCCCCTACATCTAAAGCCACTTCCCCTAAAGACGGACCCTGTCATTCCCCCACGCCCATGTGAAACTCGATTGCTAAGGATCTGGTCGCTAAGGAATTGGTCGCTTGGTTGCTGTTGCTAAGGAACTTTGCTATAACAGTGTTCCATATTCATCGCATTGGTCCTATTCATTTCACCGAAGGGACAAGTTAAGGGCTACACTGCGGCGGAGTCCATGAACTTTGAGATTGAGTACCACCTTCAAGTTTTCCTTTATTTCGTGCAATAAAGCAAACGAACAGTTACCATTTCTCAATAAAACCGGCCACGGTTTTGGTTTCGGTTGGTTAAAAACGCCCGGTTATTGGTTAACCATTTTTCGTTTTCGGTTCGGTTATCCGGTTATCCCATGACCACCACTTCTCACCACACACGAGGGTGGTGGCAACTCTCCACTGGGACATTTGACAGTATAGGTAACTAATTCAAGTATTTGACTTTTTGATAGTGCTGTCAATTTATGGCGCTGGCAAGCGCTGGGAAAAGTCAATTTATCATTTTTCATTGAATTGTTTCATCAAATAGGTTAGAATTGATGACAATCTCATCATTTCCATCTTGAAGTGCCCTCATCTTGGCTATGGTCTCAACTACCACAGTTCCAAATCCTCCGATTATGTTGCCTGGTATTCGCAGGCATCACCACTCTCCGTACTCACAATCTGTCATACTATATTTGGTATACATTAGAGTTAGCTAATTCATGACTTAGAAGTGGTATAGGTGCAAGATTATCATGATCGCACAAGTTGATTTAGGACCGGGAACTCATATATAATATCGTTATATTGCTCGAGTTGTAGTTTTTATCAGGCACCAGCAGTCAGCCGGTTTGATAATATGTCCCTGAGGGACTCTTCCAGTTCCCATTTCGTTACTTTTTATTAGAACATAAAATATAATAAAGTCACGAATATATTTAAGCTGTATGAAGTTCCATACTTGCATATATATATAATATTTCGACATTCAATAATAATATAATCCATCCATACTATAAACACCGAATCTTTGTAGCTTTTATCATTACATGATGTAATTGTACCTCAGCTGTTTTGATTTTATAATTACTGCAAGAAACTTCGAAAGTTGAACTTGCAGAGGTAGCACTATAAGTAGAGCAATTTGAAGGACCATGATTTGCAATTTCAACAAAGGAGAGAAGGTGCAATGATTTGCAGCTTCAGGATTTGAAATCTTTCCTTTTGGGAATCGCAATGCTCTACAATATTCACCTCTTGAAAGTCAATGCAGCTGGTGCTTTCGTATGCTTTGTGTATCACATTCTTACATTGTGTGCTCTCTGGTTCCAGGCAACAAATCGCTACATCTTTAGATTTTAGAAGTTGAGCCTATATTGCACAACTAGGTGATCTCCAGTAATGTGGTATTCCCATTTCCCAATTCTCATAGGAATACTAAATAATGTTACCAAATGATCCGTAATCACTCCCATTACGACACATTACCATAATGCTAATTTGTGTTATAATTTGAGTTACCATATTCTGAGTTAAGCCAGGGTGTGGGACTTCCTCCCATTCCCATGCTCTCTCTCTCCCCTCCCTCCCCCTCCCTTCTAACATCCCCGACTTCCACTAATTATCTGAATAATTCGTCAGCACATTAGCTTGGAAATGATGATGCTCGATGTACTGAACTACTGCGCGTAGTATAACCGTAGGCGCTTGCTCTGCTCAACAGTTCGCCATTCTAACCCCTGATAATGACGTCACTTCCCCCTAGCACGGCACTTGCTCGGTCTCTGCTCAGATCGTGTACATGCAGGTCGATTATACCTTGCCAGTAGTCGAGCAGGGCGAGTAAGCGGCTCGTAATGAACTTGTAAACGCCGCGCACGAGAAACAGGCGGTTCATCGTCATCAACTCACTACATCACGCTATGATAATGACGTCATCCTACCCGCCTATTTCTCGCGCGCGGCGTGTAATTCGTACTAAGACGCTCCTACATATACCTTAGCCTTCGTATAATGACTCTCCGTCTTACATATATCTTATCGTCACAGGAAACCGACCAATCGTCTACTGCTTTTTACGGAACATGTTAGGTTGTCGCATATTATGCGAGGCTGGTTTTTGTCGGTTTTATCCGGGTATGTGTGGTTTTGTGTCGGTTTTATTCGTTTAGAGATGGCTGTGTTTGGGTTGTTTTTTCCTGGATCGGTTAGTCGTAGATCTGCGCTGTCTGGATCTCTCGCAGATCTGTCCCCCGTTTAGTAGTAGCTTGCGAGGAACGCATCCTATGCGCGTGCGAGAATATCTGAAAAGGGAATTGACGTTGTTGTGATGATGACGTTCTTAATATAAGCACTCTGACGTACAGAGTTTGGGGTGACTCCTTGAAAACTCTAGCTTCTTAGCTTCTTCTAGCAGCGGAAATGCCACTCCTTTATGACTTATGTTGGAAGTAGTTGAAGTATGGCCAGTTTCGAGTATGTTGGTATACTTTTACCATTGAATTTGAATGTGGATGCTAAATTCTGGATGTTGGTCAACGCTAAATTCATAGATTATAATAATCGATGCTTTTGAACTGTGCCGGCTTAAAACACTCATTATACACGGAGTGTCGCCTCCACGCATAGCATGGATCGTGGTAGTTTCAAGTGTTGTTGTTTCAGTTTCTGCCCCAGGTCAGTTCAAAGTTTTGGGTTACATGGCATTATTGATATGTGTTGAACATCGTAAATAGTTCAAATGATTCTATTTCTTGTACCGACATCACCTTTGGTGTGTTATGTTGCTACTTGATTCAATGTGTAAATTTCGAGCTTTCCTTGAAGCAAATATGAGCCCTTTCTAGCTAAAAGACCGGCTTCTTACCTTGGGTAGTTATCAACCATTTATCACTAATTAGGTAGTTAAAAGGTGATTATCCAGTGTAGCACCGAATTATCAGTTCCGGTAATTAGGTAATTTGGTGATTACGGCTGAGAGTTCTAGCATCTTATGATTATACCCCTACACAGATCCTATAATTCAAATGTTTACCCGAATTTACGAGAGCCGTCTTACGCTAAGCTGCGTTATATACTACCACATTCAGGTCATAGGAACTGTATAGTCCTTCACAGTGGAATTTAGGATGTGACGTCATTACCAGGTTTCAGAGTGGTGAGTTGATGACGTCATTATCCTGTCTTAGAGTGGTGAGTTGATGACGTCATTATCAGGGTTTCAGAGTGGTGAGCTGATTTCATCTTGTCTCCGTGATCTATGATCAGTCTCTTCTGCTTCCCGTTAAATGAGAAGATCTCTGCTTCCCGTTAAATGGGAAGATCTCTGCTTCCCGTTAAATGGGATGATCTCTTCCCCGTTAAATGAAATGAAGATCTCTGCTTCCCGTTAAATGGGAAGATCTCTGCTTCCCGTTAAATGGGAAGATCTCTGCTTCCCGCAATGGGAAGATCTCTGCTTCCTGTTAAATGGGAAGATCTCTGCTTCCCGTTAAATGGGAAGATCTCTGCTTCCCGTTAAATGGGAAGATCTCTGCTTCCCGTTAAATGAGAAGATCTCTGCTTCCCGTTAAATGGGAAGATCTCTGCTTCCCGTTAAATGGGAAGATCTCTGCTTCCCGTTAAATGGGAAGATCTCTGCTTCCCGTTAAATGGGAAGATCTCTGCTTCCCGTTAAATGGGATGATCTCTGCTTCCCGTTAAATGGGAAGATCTCTGCTTCCCGTTAAATGGGAAGATCTCTGCTTCCCGTTAAATGGGAAGATCTCTGCTTCCCGTTAAATGGGAAGATCTCTGCTTCCCGTTAAATGGGAAGATCTCTGCTTCCCGTTAAATGGGAAGATCTCTGCTTCCCGTTAAATGGGAAGATCTCTGCTTCCCGTTAAATGGGAAGATCTCTGCTTCCCGTTAAATGGGATGATCTCTGCTTCCCGTTAAATGGGAAGTAAAGATCTCTGCTTCCCGTTAAATGGGAAGATCTCGCTTCCCGTTAAATGGGAAGATCTCTGCTTCCCGTTAAATGGGAAGATCTCTGCTTCCCGTTAAATGGGAAGATCTCTCTTAAATGGAAGATCTGCTTCCCGTTAAATGGGAAGATCTCTGCTTCCCGTTAAATGGGAAGATCTCTGCTCTTTACGTTAAATGGGAAGATCTCTGCTTCCCGTTAAATGGGAAGATCTCTTCCCGTTAAATGGGAAGATCTCTGCTTCCCGTTAAATGGGAAGATCTCTGCTTCCCGTTAAATGGGAAGATCTTCCCGTTACTTCCCGTTAAATGGGAAGATCTCTGCCCCCGTTAAATGGGAAGATCTCTTAAAAATGGGAAGATCTCTGCTTCCCGTTAAATGGGAAGATCTCTGCTTCCCGTTAAATGAGATGATCTCTGCTTCTCGTTAAATGAGAAGATCTCTGCTTCCTGTTAAATGGAAGATCACTGCTTCCCGTTAAATGAGAAGATCTCAGCTTCCCGTTAAATGGGAAGATCTCTGCTTCCCGTTAAATGGGATGATCTCTGCTTCCCGTTAAATGGGAAGATCTCTGCTTCCCGTTAAATGGGATGATCTCTGCTTCCCGTTAAATGGGATGATCTCTGCTTCCCGTTAAATGGGATGATCTCTGCTTCCGTTAAACGGGAAGATCTCTGCTTCCCGTTAAATGGGAAGATCTCTGCTTCCCGTTAAATAGGAAGATCTCTGTTAAATGCTTCCCCGTTAAATGGGAAGATCTCACGCTTCACCATTCATTAAATGGGAAGATATTCTGAAGTTGCGTTAAATGGGAAGATCTCTGCTTCCCAAGTTAAATGGGAAGATCTCTGCTTCCCGTTAAATGGGAAGATCTCTGAAATGGGATGATCTCTGCTTCCCGTTAAATGGTAAAAATGGGAAGATCTGATCTTAAATGGAAGACTTCCGTTAAATGATGATTTCAAGTTCCTGTTAAATGGGAAGATCTCTGCTTCCCGTTAAATGGGAAGTCTCTGCTTCCCGTTAAATGAGATGATCTCTGCTTCCCGTTAAATGGGTGAGGTAAAATGGGAAGACTCTGCTTCCCAATGCTTATAAGAAATGATGGTGCTTGTCCCATTAAATGAGATGATCTCTGCTTTACTACGGCTTGGGGAACTCTGCTTCCCATTAAATGAGAAGATCTCTGCTTCCCGTTAAATGGGAAGATCTCTGCTTCCCGTTAAATGGGAAGATCTCTGCTTCCCGTTAAATGGGAGATCTCTGCTTTTCGTTAAATGGGATGATCTCTGATCCCGTTAAATGGGAAGATCTCTGCTTCCCGTTAAATGGGATGATCTCTGCTTCCCGTTAAATGGGATGATTTGAGCATTAATTAAAGTGGGAAGATTTCTTCCATAAATGGGAAGATCTCCCGTTTAAATGGGAATTTAAGATCTCTGCTTCCTGTTAAATGGGAGATCTCGTTAAATGAGAAGATCTCGCTTCCCGTTAAATGGGAAGATCTCTGCTTCCCTAGTTAAATGGGAAGATCTCTCTGGGAGAAGCATTTACATACGTATTTGGGAGCTTATTTTCAATGTGCGTGCTCTGAGTGACGTCATTATCAGGGTTTAAGCTGGTGAACTGATGGCGTCACGCCGCCTTCCCACATGAGTGCCTCTTATAAAAGATAACTGCTGTGTACATTGTCGGTATATTTATAAATGCTTGTTTTACTGCGGTATATTCCCCCCTGTAAATCCAAGCCATCGGAGCTTTCTGTCATAGTATATAGTGAGCGCAGTTGCCATACACACGATGGCATATTCTCTTCTTCTTCTTCTATTTTGAACTGTCATGGTGTGTGAAAGAATGGTGATTTTTCTGAAAAATCCCCAAATCCTTTATAAATAAACCTCCTTAGTCATCTTCTTCTTCTTCTAAGGGTGGAACGGTATTTAGTATTATTCGGCAGAATCCCTAATAACCGTGCCGTCCGTCATATAGTGTGGGTGTGTCTCACGCCGCACGCATTCATTAAAGAATAAATATTCTTGAAGTTGCTGGTAATATATGACCTGCTTTGAGTAATGTTTGAGTATTGTTAATGTCCTATTGTTTTCTCTCTTTAGGCTAATATTAGAATATATTCAAGTTGTAATGTCTTAGTACAATGTCTTAGGTAATGTCTAAGTACAATGTTCCATCTTTGTAGGACTGTGTGAGGGCATGTGGGACTCGTTGAGGTGTGAGTGTCTGAACTTGTAAGTGCATGGGTGTAATTTTTGGTGTGTAGGTACGTATCACGCATGACTCATACATACACCAAGTTATCCGGTAGCATTGAAAATACTAACTCGCGCATGTACCCATACTGTACGAGTTTCTGTATGAGTGTCTAGTGCCTCCTGGGGTGTTGCTACAATTCACCCGTACACTTACAGTACGAATGTCAGTATGAATGTATTTTCCCATACAGTATCAATGTTTATGTAAATTTATTTACCCATACAGTACGAATGTATGTATGAATGTATGTATGCGTGCGGAAATCCTGCTTGTATGCATTACCCATACAGTACGAATGTATGTATGATCGTATGGATGCAGATTGCAGAAAGCCTGCTTGTATGCTTGTAATTGTGTGAACATGACAGGTACCTCGGCTGCCCCCGTGTGTGTGTGAGAAGGTTCATCTCATTTGCTTCTCCGCCCCGTCTCTCCTTACCATATAATTGTGATGATGATGCTGCCCTCTGTGTTGTGCCTGGGTTATGCTGATGACGTCATTATTACATGTTAGCATGGTGAATTAGTGACGCATCATTGCCATTTTGTGGCTTTCTGATGCAGCAGCAATCGCTGTGGTATTAATAATGTGATGCAGTGTTGTTGGTAGCTCCCGGAGTTGTTTGACCCTTTGTGGGAGGAAGCTTGTAGAATGCTGCTCGATATCATAGCGTCGCATGTTCATTAGTTCATTGTTCACATGGCAGTAAATTCTGAAGGAACTGACCAGTCTTAATTCGCTTTGTCCAGTTTTTAAACTTTTTCCCAAGTTAATTGTCAATCGTTATTTTGATTTGTCAATTTGTAAATTTTACTTTATAAAGTTGTATGAAGAGTAAGATCTAGAGAGCTACGACCAGAGAGAGCCATGCTTTTCCAGTCAGGTAATTCCCACTTCAGTGTTTTGCAGGATATCTACGTTAGTGGCGGGGGTTCACCCCAGGATTATTGGAAATCACGATTTTGGGATATGAGTTGGTCGGGATGACCAGTACCAATAATGTATGAGTGGTTTTGGATCCTAGTCCTCAATAACCCTTGTGAGGCTTCAGAGCAATATTGCGATTTGTGAAAATTGACTTCACATCTTGCAGAGCAACCATTTTTCTATATCTTTTTGCAATTTTGCAAGAAAATTCAGAATCGTTAGATAAGTGAATTTTGCAGCTATTGTATCGAATAATTTTCGATTGAGGCCTCCAAAAAGTGATATCAAAGTATCATAACAGAATCGACATTGATTGTGCGATGACTTCACTGAAAATCGACTGACCCCTCTTATTTCAGTTGACCAGTATGCTCCGATAAGTTGTGGACGAGACATCCTGAACAGGACTGCGGTCCTCCTCCTTCTCCTTATCACTCTGGTTGCGTATCTCTGTCTGGGAGCTCTCTGTTTCTCTGCTTTAGAGTCTAACACCGAACTCCTTAGATGGCATGCGGGAAAACAAATTATAGGTTTTGTTTGTGTGAATTTTGAATCGTCTATGATTTTCATAAGAATGTTAGATTATGACCCGTATTTTGTAAACTAGTGATCAATCAGGCTACGCTCCCCGATGCTTCCTACTCCCTATTCCCTAACTCTGCTCAATTCCCTCAGATAGAAGATCAGGTGCGGGCGATGCTCCCTAATGCAAGTGCCGAAGAACTGCAGAATAGCACGCTTTCCCTCACGAAGGTCATTAGGAAGCTTGCTGACGATGGTAAGTTTCTTAGATTGCTTGCGCAGTAATCGAGCATCAAATTATCTGTGATTATCATTGATTCACCTGCACTACCGTTCAGCCTGTCTATTTTACATATTTTGTTGCTTTGATAATGTTGGCCCAATGGCCCTAACCAATTTTCTCCGGTATGGAATTTCTCGTATTTCAGCAAATCCTTACATTTATGAAGGGCGGAAGGAAGCATGGAGTTTTACGGGGGGATTATTCTGTTCTGTCAGCATCTGCACCACTATCGGTTAGTCTATCTACATTCTTACATTCATTTTTCTTGCCCAAGCCAGTAGCCAGACTTTTTACTACCCCTCGACTCCCCTCTCACTCCCCTCCCCACCAACCCCCTTCCCACTCTCGGCTCCCCCATTTACTTCTCCGCCCCACTCACTCCCCTACTCCACCTCCCCAATCAATACCCGACCCACTAACTCCCCAACCCACTCACTCCCACCCGACATACTCCACACCACACTCACTCCCCCCCTTTCTTCCCACTCGCTCCCCCACTCACTCTCATCTAACTCACTCCCCCCACTCAGCCTTCCCTCCCCTCACTCCCCCCAGTCACTCAATCCCTTCCCTACTCACTCCCCCCCCCCCAGGTTACGGCAACATATTCCCTGTCACTGTGGGAGGTCAAGTGTTCCTCGTGTTCTACGCCCTCGTGGGTATTCCTATCTGCTTTGTCTTCATTGCCTTCCTCGGTGCTCTCCTAGCTCAAAGTGTCGAGTACGCTACTGGATACCCGCTCCATGATAGGTAGGCTGAGTGTAGAGGGGGATTGTTTCCAATTTCAACTAGTCAAAAATTCATTTTTCTCAACCTTGTAGAAGTTTAGAAGCCATTAGCAGTACCCTCAGGGTTTCAATCAATCATGAAAATTTAGAAATTTCTAATTATCAAGTGATTCAAAGTTGAGAAAATACTGTTCATAAACTTTTGCTTAAAATGTCTGCATTGGAGCATTGGGATAACCCGCGTTCTTTCAATATCTTTCACTGTTCGCAACACAGTGATTTCCTTCAGGAGCAGACGGAAGATCATGCTCTCAATCCTCGGTCTTGCGGCACTCCTTGTTGTTCTCGAACTCGTTGCTTTCAGCTTCTGGGTCAACTACGGACTCGACAGGTTTTCATCCTTTTCATTGATTCTCCTCTTTTGTGCTTTGATCTGGTTATCTCAGAAAGTAGCCCTGTCTCAACTATGTGCCCAAGTTTGACACTTTGACAGAGCTTATTGATAACTTTGTGCTCCCAATTTATAATGTTCTAACATTGACATAATATTTCAATCCCCCAGGGACATGACGTATTGGGACGCTTTCTACTTCTCCTTCATCAGTTTCACTACCATCGGATTTGGTAATCACGGATTCTACAACGGGGACAACGCAAACATTGCCAAGGTTATTATTAGATCTCAGTTGGGGTGATTGCTCAACAGGAGTCCCGGCAGACGGTTGTGGGTTCAAGCCTCTCTGCCATTTCGCCCCCTAAATTTCGGTTTATCATCCGTGTTTATGTGTTACTACTGGTGGGTTGAAGCTGAAAATGATTAAATCTGAACCCAATATTTCCTGGTCGAACTATTCATTTCAATTAAATTTATAACTTCTGGTAGGGGATGTCTACTAAAACTAAAAGCCTGCGCGGGTGTTTCTATTTCCGACAGCATACTGTTTTCATCCCCTGACACAAGTCTACAGGCATTAACAGCCCCTCCCTCTAGATTAAGTACCCTTTATTAAGTACCTTCTATTAGCTACCCCTCGCTCAAGCACCCCACCCTCCCAACTTCTATTTCCACGTTATTGATTGTCATCCTGACAGGGACCGTCTTGAAATATATTGGCCAATCAGCGCACCAGTTGACTGCCAACCCACGCGCTGATTGGCCCATGTCTAAGGTGGGGGTGGTGACTGCCGCTAATAGATGACTATACCGTATACGCCGCGCGCGAAAAATAGGCGGCTATTTTCAACAATATTTGGCAACGCGCGCAGTGTGAATGACGTCATTTCAACCGCCTATTTATATTCTGAGCGTATATTTCTACTCCAGGTAGTGTTCACCCTGCTTATTGTCATCCTGTGTCTGGCTCCCCTGGCGCTCTACATCAACATCGTAGTGAGAGACGTGATGACCGCAGCTTCACCCATACTCGAGAAGATAGGAGTCACTGATCGTAAGTAGTGATTATTTGTTTTTTATAGTCGCAAAAAGTATGTAAATTACCTCTGGTGAAACCCTATCTCATAGACATAGAATTAAGATGACGAAAAGTTTTCAGTCCTGAGTTGTTAGATTGATGGTTGTTTTTGAATCAAAACAGGATTATTTTAAAACATATTTATATTTTTTGAGCGAGATGGATCATGGAATATCCATTTGTTAAGTTATTCAGATAATTATCTAAACTATAAATTTTAGCTGTGACCTCTACTCCTGTGACAGGTTATGAACGGAAGGCATACTGTAGTCCCCCGCCCCCAAGTAAATAGCGCGCAGCAGCGGTTCGTGACGAATAATTGCACCGTGTCACCAATATCTTACTCTTTCTCCTTTAACTCATGTCTCAAAAGTGGGGAGAATATTAGCACCATATCACGAATCTTCCTCTTTCTCCCTGCTTAACTCCTATCCCAAAAGTTGAGGATCCTTCACATATTCACATATCCCCTCATCACTTTTTTGGACATTTTAAGCCCCTTTCCTCCTTCGGCTGATGACATGATAATATGTGACGGCTGATGACATCATATGCGACGGCTGATGACATAATATGTTTGAATTTGAGTATTAAAATCATATGAAAAATATTAAAAATCATCTAACTATCTATGCAGGATCGATGCAGGATTAATAGTTACTTTCTTTCCTCTTTCCAGATTTCCTTTTCTTCTACAGCTCCAATTGTCGGATGAGCATATTTTCATTACTTTTACATTATTATGGGAGTTGCGAGCAAAATTATAGCCGTTCACCATTCATCATTTCTTTCAAATCTCCTTCGCAGCCCTGAAAATGCATAAATCATAAATTTCATATTTTGAGTGAGCACATGGCAATTCTCGAAATAATGTTCTCACCAGCATTTCCAGCTGGGATTTTCTTGCTTCTGAAAATTATGTGATCAAGCCGATTTTTCAATTTATATCCCGTTAATAAGTTTTATGCATTTAGAGCAAGAACAGACGGTTACTAGCCATACGATTGTTCTACTTCCATACCAATCATTGTAAATTAGTGTCTGTATGACCAGTTCACTAGGTACTGGTAATATAGAACTCAGTACTTTAACACGTAGACTCATTGGTATATGACTATCTGGTTATTAACTCTCGCAAGTACCATTATAATATGGTTCTTATGTTCCTAATTAGTAACGTTTTACTTCATAGAACGTTCCGTGTTTGCCGTAAATGCGACAATTTATTCAGTTCGCTGTGAATTACAATCCCAGACACTGCATTATTTCAATATCCGATAGAAATGTATAACTAGAAGTACATTTCCTAACAGGTATTGAAATAACGCATTGAACATTGAACAAACATGTGACGATAATCACATATTTTTGAAAGCTCCTTTCATTTAACATTTGATATTTAAATTTCTCCTCATCTCTTATCATTCATCTAAACTTCGGTATACTAATCTTTTACGTTATATTTTCATTTTTCAGCTGCCAAGGACCCAGAGCAAGAGATGTTCGCTAAGACGAAGGAGTTCCAGGGAGAGCAGTACGGGGCTGCCGAGGAGCATTCTAGCTAGAATTAGAGCAGATTCTAGCTAGAACTTGAGAATATTCTAGCTAGAACTAGAACATATTCTAGCTAGAACTTGAGAACATTCTAGCTAGGTCTAGAACGTATTCTAACTAGAATTACAACATATTCTAGCTAGAACTAGAACATATTCTAGCTAGAACTAGAATATGTTCTAGCTAGAACATATGTTGCGAGATATTGAGATCACGGTGTGTGTTAACCGTGGCATGAGCTGATGTCTGTATATATCGGAGAGCTATGATGTCCATTCGACATTGACCAATCAGCGTGCGAGTTGACCGTTAACTCGCGCACTGATTGGTTGATATCATCAATGTTTTTGGGAATACCACGGGTAAGCTTATTCGAGATTAAGTAGGTTATATTTGTTTAGTTTAATGAACAATTTATTCCTTATATATGTGAAAGTTTATTATGAAAAACATTTGAAATATATCGTGTACTGAGATTTGTGATTCATCATTAGCTAATGTTCCCTTAGAGAATAGCTTTAACTTTTAACAGTGATTACACTTGCACTCTGTTTCTTTCTCATTTGTGAATAAGCTAAAATAAGATTAAATAGCGTGTACAATCACGACAAATTTTAAATACTGGATCTATTTGAATTTAGAATATTATAATCATTGGTTAGTATTTGGATGCAGTTATTGTGTTTGTTTTTTCTTTTTTTTGCACAATGCTCATTTTATTGATTTATTGGGCCTGAATCCTTTATTATTGTGATTAACGTTATGATAACGGATAACTTAACTTAGTTTTTGTTTACTTTAAATATTCGAGTTGGTTATATTTTCATTTGACAAATTAACAAATAATTAATTTCGAAATTAATGCTAGGTTTAACTTTAAAGAACTGTAATTGTTGTTTTAGCAATATATTAAGTTAAATTTAATGTTATTTATGATGTGAAATTGAATTATACTTGTTATTACGTTATACTTATGTATTTTAGTTATAATTTTGGTTACCATTATCTCTCTATTGAGACGATGAATGATGATTTTTTGCGGGCCAATTCAAGACGATGATTGCACGAAACCGAAGTTATTTGTGTAATTGTTCAGGTATTTGAAAATTAATTATTTAACTGTCCTTCATCAAAATAACAATTGATATTTTCATTTTTATCCGATATTTCTATGTCGAATTTACCGACTACGAAGCTGTACGCTTCAGTAAAGCAGCGTACTTCGGTAAATCAACATGCTTTTGTGAACCAACATCTTGCTTAAAGCATTTTGCTTAAATGAAGCAGCATCGAAATGCTTCAATGAGGCAATTTGCTTCAGTAAAGCAGCATGCTTCAGTGAAGGAGCGTGCTTCAGAGAAGCAACGTGCTTAGTGAAGCAGCGTGCTTAGTGAAGCAGCGTGCTTTAGTGAAGCGGCGTGATTCAGTGAATCAGCGTGATTCAGTGAATCAGCACGCGCTTCAGTAAATCAGCACGCGCTTCAGTGAATCAGCACGCGCTTCAGTGAAGCAGCGTGCTTCAGTGAAGCAGCGTGCTTCAGTGAAGCAGCGTGCTTCAGTGAAGCAGCGTGCTTCAGTGAAGCAGCGTGCTTCAGTGAAGCAGCGTGCTTCAGTGAAGCAGCGTGCTTCAGTGAAGCAGCGTGCTTCAGTGAAGCAGCGTGCTTCAGTGAAGCAGCGTGCTTCAGTGAAGCAGCGTGCTTCAGTGAAGCAGCGTGCTTCAGTGAAGCAGCGTGCTTCAGTGAAGCAGCGTGCTTAGTGAAGCGGCGTGAATCAGTGAATCAGCCCGCTTCAGTGAAGCAGCGTGCTTCACTGCTTCAGTGAAGCAGCGTGCTTCAGTGAAGCAGCGTGCTTCAGTGA
Organism: Beroe forskalii; assembly: GCA_011033025.1. Taxonomy (NCBI): domain Eukaryota; kingdom Metazoa; phylum Ctenophora; class Nuda; order Beroida; family Beroidae; genus Beroe; species Beroe forskalii. Next base: position 107,264 of record WFMF01000440.1, read on the forward strand.
AGCAACGTGCTTCAGTGAAGCAGCGTGCTTCAGTGAAGCAGCGTGCTTCAGTGAAGCAGCGTGCTTCAGTGAAGCAACTTGCTTCAGTGAAGCAGCGTGCTTCAGTGAAGCAGCGTGCTTCAGTGAAGCAGCGTGCTTCAGTGAAGCAGCGTGCTTCAGTGAAGCAGCGGGCTTCAGTGAAGCAGCGGGCTTCAGTGAAGCAACGTGCTTCAGTGAAGCAGCGTACTTCAGTGAAGCAGCGTGCTTCATTGCTAAACACTTTTTTATTTACTTGCTAAACACGTATATCCCTGTTTGCGTTGCACACTTACCCAGAACAACGTCTGAGAACCCTCCGCCGGGCGCCATTTTCAGTCTTCAACACGGCCCTCCAAACACCAAATTTCTGGGTGTTGCATTGCGCGCTAGGGATGGGTGAAATTAAATCCATCTAAGCAGCGGGTTTCAGTGAAGCAGCTGAAGCACGCTGTTTGAAGGAAGTGCGCCGCGCTTGCCCTAACATAACCAGGGCCCTGGTTACGCGCACAGAGTGCGCGGCGCAGCAAGCGCTAAACCTTGGTTAGGGGAAGCGCCGCGCGACTCGCGACGTGAACAGGGGTACATGTACACGTGTTTAGTATAGTCGTAGGATGTTACCTTACCCTCGCGCGCGGTGCAACGACGCAACGTTCCACGGCCACATGTGGACTTCACTTTGCGCTCTCGCCCGGCCCTGGATTAATAGCCATCTAGTCAAGAATATAGACGGGCAACGTCCGTCGACGTGTTTAGCAACCAATGCCCTCTTCACGCCTGCTTCTTGTTACCCTTATTGTCTGGCGTTGACAGACCCTCTCGAGAATCAGCGCCGCGCGCGTGCGCTGATTTTCATCGCGGCTGGCGTCAGCGGGTCATACATCGTACGACAATACCCTTAATATGAGCTAGACGATTCCCCTAACCAGGGGTGTCGAATGAATAGTGGTACAAAGTGTTTGGGTTTGATTTCATATTTGAGAATTATTGTGTTTCACTGAAATAATCAATCACTTCAAACATTATTGGCTACATAATAAGATTACAATTTGAGGTAATTATTGAAAATGATATGCATAAAAAGGATCCCTCAAAAAAATAGATAATAACCAAAAACATTAAAATTAACCATTTTATTTGATAAAATAGATGAAATTTTAAACTTACAACCCAACACATTAAATTAACTAACTGAGGAAGGTGCTTATCACCATATGGAGTTTTCTGAAGACAAGAGATAATATAATCATTTTAAATGTTGTATTCTCGAAACTGGCAGTAAATCAGTGGTGAAAAGTAGATCTGATTTGAATCCATTATTGCATTTTTAGTGTTTCACTATGGGGTACCCCTCAGTTAATGCTATAAGCAATCAAGTACAAGAAATTTTAAGCCATTTTCTAAAACAGTAAAACAAATGTTAATTGTCCTGAAGACGGAGATGGACTGAAACATGTAGACAAATTGATATCATTGCTGTGTTTCTTGGATTATAAAAGAGCATCAACTGTTTTATTGATTAGTCATTATTTTCTAAAACAAACAATCAATAATTCAACATTATAGGACCATGTTTGATGCAATTGATCATTGATGCAGTGAAACAAGCAATTTTCAATGAGAGAATCATATAACTATGATGTTGAATTATTGATTGTTTGTTTTAGAAAATGGCTTAGGATTTCAAAGAAGTTATATCTTCTGTACTTGACTCCTCCTTTGAAATTAACAATTGCCATATCATAGGATTAGCATCAATGGTAATGCTTCTAAAAAGATGCTTTTCCTCTGGAATTAAACAAGTCTCTGGGATCATCAAGGCTCCTGAGCAACTTATTTACCCTGCCACACCCATTCACCAGTCCTTAGTCGATAAGCTAGAAAAGAGACCAAATGAAGTAACTTTGGTAAGTTTTTGATGATTCATGCTAGATTTGTTATACCATCTGAAAGTTCTTTTTAGCTTACAATTAGTAATTTATTGATTTAGCCAGTTAGGCAATACTTTTAATTGATATTCTATGAGCCTCAACTTTTTGTTCAGACCACTCAAGCTGGTCTCATCTTTCTCTGCAAGTAGAGGGTGTGTGTCACTTTTATTACATGCATATGTTTTTAAGTCATAAATTTCAAGTATAAATATATTTGTTTAGTTTATTTACTCATTTCAATCATTTAATGCATGAAGTGACACAATGAATGTATATGTTAGGAGTAATAAAGTGATTAATTGCTATCATCTAGATATTTATAAATTTCTTTTGTGTATTCTTTGAGTGACTAAATCAACTCATTGATACACCAGATAGTTGCTTAAATGTTGTTAGGGATCATTCACAAATTATGATTCAGTAATCAATTTTTCATCACTTTTAAGCCTTCTGTGAATAATGATGATTTGAAAAACCCTCCCTCTCCCTTATGTTATAAGTGAATGATCACTTAGTTGAACATCAATGAAACTTACCAAGGATATGACAATGAAATTCAACCAATTGTACTATTTCAGATTGATGGATTCACTAAAGAAGAAGTTACTGGAACTCAGTTCATTTCACAGATTGGAAGGATGGCTAATAAGTTCAAATCTCAAGGGATTGGGGCTGGTGATCATGTAGCTATTGTTGGATTGAATCACATCAATTACACTGTAGCCAAGTTGGGTGTCATTGCCTCTGGAGCTGTACCTGTTCTTTTCAACCCTACATTCACAAGTAACCAAATTAGATCCTGCTTTATTGGCCTTCATTTAGCTGGCCTATTTCAATCCAACCTTGTTAACTGGCCCTTTAGCCAACAATCAAATGATTTTTGAATAGCATGATTAATGAAGGCAGATTTAAAGTTGTGTTTTCTTATTTTGAGTTATAAATGGTGAGCAATAAATTTTGTCAACACTTCAGAACAAGAGATCCTAAAGCTGATGAAATTAAGTGAGTGTAAGTATGCAATTGGACACATGTGTAGTGCTTCAACACTGGCTGACGTGCAGAAGGAACATCCTCTTACTCTTTTACCCCAACTAGAGCAATTAAATGATTGGGTGAAGTGAGTCTAATATATCAATTACTTTTCATCATTCTAAATCACTAATTTCAATTATTTTACACCTGCATAAGTACATTAGGTACTGTACATTTACAGCACCCAGCATCTATTAGAGGTGCACTACACATACATGATATGTACTGTATGTGTACCAAACTTTTTGAAAATTTGCAATTAGAGATTGTAGCATAATATTGAATGCTAACACTGGCTATTAATTCTCTGGTGTCAACAGAGACGAGTCCAGATTGATCCCAGAGTTTGATGGGAGTCTTCATGACACTTGCATGATGCTCTTCAGCAGTGGCACCACAGGGTTGTTTCATCTAACTTCTCATCAGACTTAAATCACATCTAGGAAATCAACTGAATCTCATGATTAGATAATTAAATTTAGAAATTGGTCTTTGATTTGAGCATTAAACTATTAAACGCCTATCCATTCTGACCACCCTGGTCATGATTTAAGTGATGAATAAATTATCATTTTTTATTTCCTTCTAACTATCTGACTAAACTACTTACTGTTATAATAGCAAGTATTAGCGATAATTTCTATTTAATTATTTAGGGCTAAACTGATTTTTTATGGATCATTGTCATTGATATTTTGTAATTGCAGGCTTGCCCAAAGCTGTGGAACTGACTCATGAAAACTACAATTCCATGATTTCTGGTCTATATTCTAGTGTAGATTTTGATGACCTGATAGAAAAGCACAATATCGAAGATCCATCCATGGTAGGTATTATTTAACAAGGTAATCATTTTATCATTATTATCAAGTGTTTCAAATCTGGTCAAAGATACAATATTATGTAAACTTAACTTCAATAACCCTCATAATTTACTCCTTTGCATTAATTCATGTATTCCCCAGGTAGATTTCCTCCCAGAGTTTCATGGGTATGGAAGTCTTATAGCCCAGTTTTGTCCGTACAGTTCCTTCAAAAGGATAATCCTTCCTTTCTTCACCCCAGAGCTATTCTTGCAGTGCCTCGCAGATTACAAGGTTAGATCACTTTGACTCCGTCAAAACATTAATCACCCAATGGAACAAGTTAGAAAATACTTTCTTTATAAAGTCTAAAATAATTCAGAATTATGATTTTTATCACGGAAACATTATTTCATTGAAATTTACCATTCAATAATCATTTTGTACAATTAAGATCTATTCACAAATCAAACATGAATCCAGTAAACATAATAACCCTATTTCATATTTCCCTAATAAAGCAATTAAAGCCTTTAACCGTTAGGAATTAAAGCCTTTATTAACCGGCAGTGATTGATTTTTCCAAAAAGGTACAATTTTGACTTTATTGCAATAGACCTTGATATAAATTAACTAAAGTCTAATCATTGTACCAAACTAAATAATATGTATGGTTCTGAATTACAGTTTTACCTCCGATGGTATCCTAACACGTTGTGACCTGTTATTTTGAAAACTTTTTGCCTCACTCTGTTTGAGGCTGTAATCAAAGTTCTGGTTTGCTCCCGTGATCTTCTCTATGAACTTTATCCTGAGTTGCTTCATCCTTACCAAGTAAAGGATGGCATTGCACATGGCATTCAGAGGGATACTGAGGGTAAAAACAAAGTTCGCAAAATAGCCCATTGTATCAAACGCTAGGAGCTTATCATTTAGCCCTGGTTTGTAGGCCAACAGGTTCAAAAGTGAAGCAGGAATGTTAAAGATAGCGAAGATGAAAGTGAAGAAGACGATTGTTATGGAGGCATATCGCTTCTCATCCATCCCAACTTCATACCGATCGTTTCTCTTCCCGGAATTCTTCAGCAGCACCAATACACTAATCACACAGCTGATCAGAATAGGAAACATCGGGATGGTGTAGATCATCTTACTCAGCAGATCAGACACTTTCTCAAACCTGTCCACGCTTTTATCCACAAAGGAACAGTCCACATACCCGTTAAAGTACATGTAATTCCCGCCCTCTTCCCAGAAGATGATGGAAGTCTCAATGAGGAGGAAGGCCATGTAACCCACCATCACCCCCACCACCGCCCGGTGAGGAATGCTCTTGAAAGGCTTGAGCAGGGAGTAAGTCCGAGTGATGCTGATGAGGGCCACACAGAAGATGGACATGCCAGAGAGGACCCTGAAGAAGTAAGTCCAGAGGTTGCAGAAGTATTTGTCAGAGAAGAGGGTGGGGAGTCTGTAGTTGAAGTAGCTGAGGGCAGGGGGCAGGCCACAGCAGCAGATTAGTGTGTCTACCGCAGTGATGCCTGGAAATAAAAATGATATTTACAGTCTGATGAGGGATCCTGAATAATGAATGAAATTTGGGAAATTTCGAAGAAATCAGATTCCTAGAAAATAGAAATCTTTAAATAGAACAACCAAAATTAAATAAATCGCTAGTACCTATGTAGATGATGCTTGACACGTCCCGCTTCTTTGAAAGGAAGTAGTAGAATGAGAAGGCATTACCAGGGGTGCCTAACAGGGTGGTGAGAAGGAGAGTGCTACCATACAGAATATCCAGTTCTCTGGAGGCTGTAACATTCGGGTTCATATAGAGATGGTCGTTATCGAGTTCCGTTGTCATGGTGATCTGAGGAACGTTGTCATGGTTACGTGAGGGTTGTCTTGGTGATCTGAGGAGGGTTGTCATGGTTACGTGAGGGTTGTCTTGGTGATCTGAGGAGCGTTGTCATGGTTACGTGAGGGTTGTCATGGTGATCTAAAGGGGGTTGTCATGGTTATATGTCAGTTGTCATGGTGATCTGAGGAGCGTTGTCATGGTTACGTGAGGGTTGTCACGGTGATCTGAGGAGCGTTGTAATTGTCATGGTTACGTGAGGGTTGTCATGGTTACGTGAGGGTTGTCATGGTGATCTGAGGAGCGTTGTCATGGTTACGTGAGGGTTGTCATGGTGATCTGAGTACAGTTGTCATGGTTACGTGAGGGTTGTCATGGTGATCTGAGGAGGGTTGTCATGGTTACGTGAGGGTTGTCATGGTGATCTGAGGAGAGTTGTCATGGTTACGTGAGGGTTGTCATGGTGATCTGAGGAGGGTTGTCATGGTTACGTTCAGGGTTGTCATGGTGATCTGAGTAGGGTTGTCATGGTTACGTGAGGGTTGTCATGGTGATCTGAGTATGGTTGTCATGGTTACGTGACGGTTGTCATGGTGATCTGAGGAGCGTTGTCATGGTTACGTGTTTTGGTGTTCAATACAGGTGGTGAATGTTTCCAATACTGAGAGCTGCGATAATATTATGAGGATTCATTGGTACATGTTCAAGAATAATAGAAGAAAATCAAAATCAAACAATCATTGTTAAGCTATATCGAGCGAAGATAGGCGAAGATGAGTGCAAACAAAAGCTCGAACGTTTTGCATCAAATTGAGTGATGCCAACGAAAGAATAGAAGAATTAAAGATAATTTGTATGGCAATAAATTGAATTATAGTATACTTATAAAATAATGCCTGTCCGTACAAAGAACATATAGGCATTAAGCCTGGAAGTAAATCTAAAGGATTAAGGTTTCTTACACTGTCCGAAATACGATTCGGAATCCGGACTTTGTGAGGTTTCAGGGATATAAGTGTTCATGAAAAGGTTGCAGCTGCCTCGGTCGTTAATAATTAGATTTGATTGAGACGGCGTATATATATAATACGATGATGACAGATTGTGCTATGAAGATGCATGGAACTTGCGGCGTGTTTTTCTGGTTTACGCCCGAATTGAGATCAAAATATATACCAAGAGCTTGGTCTCTAATCATTAGTATATTGATTGTGCTCGAGTCATTGGTTGGTGACGTCATTGTCAAGGGTTTGAGTGGTTTTCTGATGACAGAAAACGATGCCTTGTTCACCTGCGACTTCCAGCACTTAGTGACAGTTCAACAAGTTAATTTAACTCTGAAACTCGATATGAAGCGTAGTGTAATATGATTAGTTTTAAGCTAATGATGTTTTCACAGTTTGCGCTGGAATTTCTCCGTGAAACGCGTTAAAATCAGACAATCAGGCCGATATTAATTTGGCTGCGACGCCATACTGACGTCATCTGAAGATTTTCTCCCCAATTTTAATAAGCCTTTAAACTATCCAACTGAGTAAAACCTTCACAATGAATAATCATAAATGGAGAATGAATTTTAAGATTGAAAATTTGGATCGTTTAAATGCGAAAAGAGAAACATCTCAAGCTGAGTTCCTGGGGTTTCCTGCCGCAACGAAACTATTCGTGGAATCTGAACTGTCATGACTGAGTAGATGAATTGCGACAGGATACTGTAAGATACCTTCAGGAATACGGCTGGAATATTAGCAGACATACCTACAGGCATCTTCAGGTATTGCCTGAGATATCCACCTACTGTGTCTCAAGGTGCATATTTGGCTATTTCCGCGATTAACTACTGATTAATGAACCGACAGTATGATTAGCTGATTAGGGACGCCTTGATATATGCCTATGTCAGGAGGAATGGTTAGTTGGACTAGTTCATTCAATAGTTCATAATAAAGTGACAGGAAATTCCCAACAAACACTGATAAAAGAATAAACTAGCCACTGTATATCGTAAAACGCAACGGTAGATAGTAAAAGTAAACTTCATAATAACTTAGCGATAGTCATGTAACATGAAATGGAACTGGTCTTATAAACTACCATGATTACCTTAGTACAGGAAATTAAGACCAAATTAAGCACCAAATTAAGCATTTTTTGTGACCCCAGTGCTTAATTTTATGCTACTTAATTCAATGCTTTCTTAATTTCCTGCACGTAATTAATTCGAGTTAAATTTCGGCAGCAAGAATGAGATCATTTTCATTTAATAAGGAACAAAATTTTGTTATTAAGTACATATTAATGATCCATTGGGCTTCTTAAGTTCTTAATCACAAATTTGAATGTTTGAGAACGGATCTAGTAGCTAGTCTACTGATGGATTCCTACACTCCTGAATCGCTCTGAGAAAAACCAGCTCCCTTTCACCCATTGATTATTATCTTCCTTGCTTCTTCTGTTTTAAAGAAACCATAAGACTTGGAGATTGCTCGTGCGTATAAGGGCTTGAGCTTACTTAATCAGAGTATATCTACTTTAGTATCTGCAATATCCATGGTACTGGTAGGAATATTGGCAACGATTTCTGCAAGAGAACTTGAAAAATATGTCGAAAATTCCTTTTGCTCAAAAAAACTTCAAAGATTTGTTCACAGTGAGATCTAGAGTGAAATTCTTTGAGATTTCGACTATCACGATATTAAGTGATGAAGCAAGCTGACTATCCTTAATGGATAACTGGTGTATCACTACTGCTGACTGCATCACATTTCTTTGTCTGATTATCTCATGACATGGTTAAATATGCGCGGTGTACGTTTTGATTTGATTCTGAAATAAATTAAGAACGCATATAATGTCGGACCATTTAATTAAGAAAGCACATTACTAAGTTACATCAAATTAAGCATTTTTGGCGGCTGGAGTGCTTAATTTTCTGCTTACTTAATTTCATGTACTAAGGTATATGTAGCTTTGCTTGCTATAACGTTATATATGCCGTATGTTTTGCGATACAGATAAAATCATGGTCTGTTCCGTCTGTAAGTTGCACGTGTACCATAAATGTAAGCTCAGTTGAGAGTGACGTCATTATTCTCGCTACATACAATCAGAATTTAGAAATAATATAATGAAAAGTTACTGACAAAAAGTTATTCAAAGTGGTGATGATTAAAGTTCAAATAAATTCCCTACCTTGATCAAAAACAAGTTGCTTTTCATTGCACAAGAACTGTTAAACATCCACCAACGATCTCATTACGTCATTATCATAGGGTTAAATGCACAGCTGATATCGTCCAACTGACGATTCTTTGCGGTCGTTGTGCGGTTTGCTACATAATATGTTGGATATATTGGATTGCCGATTGATATGTTAATAACACGTGACCCCAACCGCGATCGGTTTTTGCAACAAATTCAAACCTGTTCGTCCTTTATAATAGTGGTTGTGGTATAAATAAGTTAATACGATATACGGTTAGTAAGTTAGTAACTGGAGGCTTGCCCTTTGGGCTCGACTTTATTACCCACCGTACTACTATACTGTTTCTTTTAAAGATATTGATAATATAATGTTAATTCGAAGATCTACCTATAAAACATGAACGAGATTAAAACAGTACGAGATTATTAAACGAGTTTAATAAATACGAGATTAAAGCGATTATATCTGACCGGAAAAAAGTCTACGGTGCTCTCGTGAATAACAAATATATAATGTTATTTCCTTGCGATTATTTAAATTCTTTTTCCACTAATATACATACTTGATAAGGCTCACGAGCTCACGTGACTGGTCAATCAAGCCACAAGCTAATGTTGAGAAGTCGTATTGTTGTTATTAACTTTTCCTATATTATTGCCCTGATAGTTTAAAAAAGTTATGCTATTCGTACTGATTTAGACTTCATAAAGTTTTAAATAATGATAAATATTCATATTTTTAAAATGGAAAAATATATCTACCAACGGACGAAAATTCGCATCAACTGCTTTTAACTTTTTAACTTCTTTTGCCAATACGAAACTTCCATCTATGTCACATTTCAAAAACATTGCAGTCAAAATACTGGAAAAGTCTATAGCAATGGAAATAATCATTTATAAACTAATCACAAAAAGATAATTTCAGTCATGTTTTTGTTGAACACGTCCAAATGGCGTGAAAATCGAAATATTTTTTGTCTTATTTGTGGTAACTAATGAATAATGTTGCATATGAGCATGATTAATGCTTCACAATTAGTGAATTCAGTATATGCGTACGCTACCTGGATCGCAAATAAACAGACTTTGACATAATATTCTTAATATTATAGTATTAACGGCGACAGAATCATATGCCAATAAAATGCTGCCTTAGCTTGCCTCGTGACTTCACAGTTACTTCAGATTTTAGTTGTATAACTATAAATTACTTCTATTTATCAAAAAATGGAGTGAGAAATGTGATTTTCTTTCTGCTTGTTCAGTCGTGACCTATTGATTTTTGATATCAAATACAAATTTTATTCGATGACTGATATTTTAAACCTGTCAAGAAGAATAAAAGACAAAATCAAATTTTACATAAGGTAGTTAGATGATTGGTCACTTGGCTGTATATTAATTTGAATTTATGAAGACTCCGTATTAATAATCGCTTGACAGTTGACAATTATCAGTGAATGAAACTTCGGTGGACGAAGTTCAGGAACGATTTAAACGTTACCACTTAACCGAAATGTCTCATCAGAAATACTTGCAGTTGCAATTGATACCTATATCATTGGATTTTTGTGTATAATGATACCTGTATTATCACCTTTGCACAAGAATAAACAAGAATTGCGCCTACCAGCACATTTCATGTGCCCGTTGTTCCCGTATGCAGGCGCTTTATTTCCTGTTCCCTGGGGCTGGTATTAAAACACGCCGTCATATGATCGACGACCGTTGTCCGTCCGTCTTATTTACTGACATGATGACTGATGAGTGATGAGTTGACGATAAAGCATAAAAGGGATCACCTTCCAAATCATGATACAATCGCGACTCTTCTATCAATTAGTGTCACATCGCAATACTAACAGCATTGAATCAATTTTATAAATATTCCTCATTATGCGGACGCTTTACATTTCCCTCTCCTACGTACAAGTTTAAATTAACGCGCGCAGATAAAAATATCACATGGGCGATTTCGTTCCACGTGCCCAATGTTCGCGCGCGCGTTCCTACATTTCGTAGAACTCTTTTCGTTTAGTTGCGCGCCGTTCAGCGTTTCATAACTATGATCACCATTTTCGTTACGCGTTGCGTTTTCTTATGCTGTTGCAGATATCAAACCGTTGCAATGTTCGCTATTATTTCACCCCAATTGATTGATTTTCAAGATTGAGATACAAAATATGATTACTGACCAAGATTAAGATAAAAGATTCAGATATACTATCAATCATGAACCGAGTCAAACTCTCATGTCTTTCTTTCCTCTCATCAATTCTTTAGATCATTCATAACTGATTTTATAACACTGCCCATTGTAATTTGCCCGAACTGCCCGATACTCAAAGAAGGCCAAATGACTGTGTGATTGTAATCCAATCAAATATTTGATTGATTCCGTGAAAATCGATATTGTTTCGATTTAAAGGTTAATGAATTGTAGAATTTTTGAAAAAGAATTAATTTCAACATCAGAATGAACAGAGCATTGAAACCAAATACCTACAACGCTGTTAGCTAGCTGTAGCCCACAATGTGAAGGACGCAACTAAACCAAGCTACTCTGACGCGAGTGATATTATAAAGGGGCAAATATGCATGAAATGCCACCAGTTTTTTACCACCACCACGACACGGTCGATACCTATTTCAGATTTAACAGTACGCGTAAAGGTAGTATACACACAACCCCCAAAATACACGATCTCTGCTAACCTATTCTCAATGCCTTTTCGTAAAACAAAAACGCGATTGGGAACAGGAAAAAATTGCAACTAAGAAACTGTGATGGCGTGAAAATATAGCTGTATGGGCACAAAATATGTCGTTATAAAAACATTGTTCAGCGCGCTGTAGTATACATGTGCTATCTATATCGAACAAACTTCAAATTAAAGCATTTAAACTTCAATTCAAGCATAATATATATATCGAAACTTTTACAACGAAAAATCTCAAGAATGTCCTACTGTTACTCTGTTAGCTGAATAATAAAGCAAGCTTTGTATGTCATATATATTTTGCAATCCTTGAAACAGACATTCTGGCATCCTTCATAGGTCAAGCTCATAATGCATGAAAACCTTTACTAATGCAATTATCAAATATCTAAAGAATGTAAGTAGGTTTAGCAACAGTGAACAGAGCTGAAGATAGTTTAGTGTAACACATGATGGAGGCTAACTTTGTCATCATGGAGCCACACAGTACTGGATTTAAATGAATGGAAAGTATACTGAACAATACTCGAATCCTAATTCAATTACAACATGAGCTGACTTCCATCATTCCATGATGAACACGGAAAAGAAGAAATGGTTAAATGAATAAAACAACGAAACTATATAGACAAAAGATCCAATTGTGAATTTAGGGAGCAAGTTAAATTGTGAATGTTTATATAAACGTGTCTATACCTATCAAGCGGTGTCAATAACCAGAATGTGAATATATGAGTTCAATATTCATTTGCCATAACGACATATCATCATATGCGGTATTATCATTTTTCAGTGTTTCGTCCATGTGTTGAGTGGAATAGTTCCAGGTGCCCATTCATATGATACGGGGTTTGAGTCTCAGCCGACGGCCCGTGTTGCTAAAATCGTGAAAAATACGGCGTATTTGCTCTTAGAGAAAAATCAGCGTTTTTCTCAAAAATATGGGGTAAATAACACGCGATACCGAATAAAATTTTTATATCGTCAACATTTAGGGTGCTCGGCGCTCGCGCGACGTTTTTTGCACGCATGGTAATACAAATTGATCGTAAAAGTTGAACCTTACATTTTGAATGAATATTGCACTCCCGAAAATACGATAATTTTCAGAAAAAAATACTTTTCGTATATTTGCCGTATTTCAAAGAAAATACGAATTTAACAACCTTGGACTCTCGGGGAAAGCCTCAGTCGGGGAAAGCGTGCCAAGCTAACCTTGGTACTTAACTTGCTACTGATGTGCAAGCATGAATTTCATGGGTGTTGACAGAAAAATATTCAATTTGTTGTAATAAAGTAGCATTACTGTAGACTAAAACACGCCTATATTGCAATTCTAAAAGTTGCAATTCTAGACTACAAAATTGGACGATGGATAATGGCAAAAATGATCCGAAAGTCAGACAAGATTGCCGATGAAACGTACAAATTATACAAAACCACCTGTCACTACCTAATACCACGTTTATCAACCCAAAGAATATGCCTATCAGTAATCATGAGGATTGCTGGCAACTAGATCAAAATTACGAGAATTATCTAAAGAAATGATTTTAGGTATATCGGTTATGGGAATATCCAGGGCAGCCAAATGCCTAATCTTTCACAAAGCAAAGACGAAGAACCTAGCAACATTTTTGATAGTTATTTGTACAATAATTGTGAAAGTGTAAACGACGGCGTGATTCGGCCTGTAATTTCATAGGAATTCTCTCAAACTATCGCGGGCTGGTGACTGTACCGTGCAATGGCACTGCTAATACACATACAATGGTGGTAATTACCGTTAATTACATAATTACAATTTAGCGCTGGAATACCTGTCTGTCTTCAGGCAGCACTCAATATAACTTCATGTTCCATTGTTGTATAGGTTTTGGCTTTCGCGGTGTCTTTGTAATTGCGAGATTTCTATTGAAGTATTCAACAAACTAACAAAGAATTAGTTATAGTGTGTTGCTAGTGCTCCAAGATCCCAAGTATACTTGGGATCTTGGAGATATGGTCACCTGCCCTATGTCATTGGAAATATATTACTATTTAAAGAAGTCACAACTCACAAGAAATCCGAAAAGAACGCATGATTATGTAGCAATCGGTATAACGGTGCCATGTTACGCAGTGTGCAAAGAGATGATCAAACATTGAGTGTAAGCATTGGAAGGTCTAAGGATTCAGTGAAGCAGCATTGGTAAGAGATAAGATAAACCCGTGTCTCTGATTGGTTTACTCTTCCAGTTTAATAAAGTAATTTCCATGAAGCCATGTGTAGTGCTCACAACTGCAGTTATCAGCATAGTACGATATTACTGAACATTGTGTAGTTGTTCCAAAGGTCGCGTTGTTCTTCAAGTTTCATAGGTACGTGTCATACATGATAGCAAACTGAAATATTGAATAAAGCATTCTTAGCTAATTCTTGAAACGGCAAAGTTAAAAAATTTCATAACGAAATGTCAGATTACAAGGTAGGTACATTAGTAATGCTAATAGTAATAATTTTCAACGTACCATGTTCACACAAAAAAGAACGGCTCCATATTGAAACTAATGATTTGATGAAATTGCTGTTATTCGACATTAATTGGTTGTAAAATTTCTAACTCAACACTTCCTATTTTTATCTAGGTTTCTGAAGCTAGCAGTACAGTAGAATACATTCAAGGTAGAAGTACAGACTCAAGAGATTTGACATCTTTCTGAAAACCATCTATCATCCTCAGCTTTTGCCGATATAATCACATGATTTTCAAAAGCTTCTGATAAATAATTCTCTCGTTTAACCTTTAACGTTCTACTTCTTAATGAACAAGCTAAAGATAAACATAAAAACAGTGAAAAAAAGCAAAATAGCACGATAAAGCAAGCTATTAAAGCTATATTAGCAGTATGTGTTTTATCTGCAACACCAAGCGTTTAATACTATAAGCAAGCCTAACTGTTCACGTTGTTAGCTGATACTCTGATACGTACAATATATATTGACATTCTTGTCATGGTAAGCAGGCAGTTGTGGTGAGGTAATCAGGAAAAGTAGTGCATTGAAACATATTATATCAACAAGCGTAATACGTGCTAATTGTTGGCAGCATGGACTGCTAAAGTTTGGAGGAATGTCTGAATATTGGTTTATTGTTCGACCTTCTATTGTGACGAATTGTTGAATATAATTGACGCAATGTTTTGACACAATTACTGCTTTTCTTGACGCGGATGAGAATATTATGTTTTGAGACCGTACGGCATAATGTTGCGTTTTGTCCTGCTTTAAACAGATTCAGATGAAAAGTTCCATTGTTATCATTGATTTTCAGACTTTAGTTATGACCTTTCTAGATGGCCAGGTAGCGCAGTGGTTAGGGCGTCGTATAAAGTTTTGGTGTTTAAAAATTTGGTAGGGAACTCTCAAAGCAGCCACTCGGTTCTCTGTCAAGTCGGGAGGTTAAATAATCTGCCCATTGCACATATGATTCATGAATTATGATGTCATTTTGAACTGGCATGGTGTGTACTGAAAAAATGGGGATTTTTTCCTCGAAATGAAAAAAGATGTTAGCAATGACCTTTCCACTTATGATATGTGCTGGACTGAGTTGATCATAGACTCCTGATCACTAGGAAGCAAGGAAACGCAACTGGCAACACTACAGCAAAACGTTGCACTGATGCACAAAATACAGTTTATTGTAACTGATATTATAATCACGGAACTTTGACAGTTAAGACAGTGGTTTATGTATTGTCGAGATAGCGATACTTGATCATCGAGCCTCGTTAAAACTGTTATTAACAAAGCGTTATATCTAATGGTTTCTCCATTTCAGGGGCGTAGCTAGATTTTTGATAAGGGGGCGGCGAGTTACATTCACAACCTGTTAAATGTTTTATTTTGCTTGACTCAAAGCTCTCATCTCAACAAAATTAACAAAATTATCATAATATTGTCTGTCCAAAAAGGGGGAGGCAGCCGCCTGTGTCGCCTCCCCCCTGGCTACGCCCCTGCTCCATTTGACGGTCCAATGTAATAAATACCATTGGAGTGATACAGATTCCAGGGTGTGACGCAGTTGGCAGTGTCAAATTGTGTGTCAAATTGCACTGCTGCCCAATCTGTCGCTCCTCGTTGCAGAGTGTACACTGTAGAGTGTACACTGTACGTTATGGAACCCGGAAAATATGCCGACAGCGGACTATATGCTGTCACTGCCGTACGTCACATGATAAACTTATCAAATATTCATGAACGAAATGCATCATGTCTACTCAGTACTCAAAATTGTTTCTTATGACTTTGATAGAACTGTGTGCAGTACGTAATCCGTAAATCCCAAGGGACTTTGAAATACGGCGCTACTCTTTGACAACACGTTCCAATTTCTCTGTAATACTCTGGAGTACTAAGGTGAAGATGTGCGGAAGATAGGTTAGCGTCAACTGTCAGATAAATGTACGAATTTTAGTTTTGTGAGCAATTTTTATGAGAAATTCAAAAAGGGCACGTTGTCAAATAGCTGACTCGGTCCATTCTTTGATACCTAAATCCACCTAAATACCTTAATATCATCTCATAAATAACATGAAATAAGTTCAGACAATCAGAATACACGATCGACAATCACACAATATTAACTGAGATCTAAGGAGGAAAGGAACAGAAAGCAAATAATTAGCTGATATGATCTGATATTAGAGCTTCTAGAGGCTAAGAGGGAAACAGTGAGGCACATGCAATGAACAATAGCAGAATATAACAAGAGTCTATGATCTGAAGTATATGTATAATTTTAAATATATACGATACTACCAGTACGTTTATAATTAAACTCTTTACTCTAAATGGTACTACGATAGGATGATAGTAGGAGGTCACGTGATAAGACGATAAGGTCACATGGACGCTATAGGTGGTTCAAAATGACGCCATTATCATGGCGTCATTACATTCCTCCCTCCAACAGCATCATCAAAGGCGCCTTTCACAACTCAGCTTCGAACTTTGATGCTCTTAACTCAATCATCAGCAAGTTAAGGGACCACCCAGGTGATGAAATCCTTCTTTGTGGCGACCTAAACTCCCGCATAGGCGAGGCGACAGGCTACGACCAGCCTCTGGTTAGCAGAGTTCGCTTCATTTCTGACACAGACCTTGATAGCATAGATGACTCTAGCGATATCCACGCCATGGCACCAATCTCCTCACTCAGAAACAGCATGGATAAGTGTACTAACAGTCATAAGGGCCCCCTCCTCGACTTGATCGGATCACAGAATCTTCTGGTTCTAAATGGTCGTACAATCGGTGACACCTCTGGAAACTACACCTGCTTCAAATGGAATGGAAACAGTGTCATTGATCTGTTCATTAGCTCAACCAACTTCACGCATAGAGTGAAGTATCTTCATGTGGAAGAACATACCCTTTTTCTGACCACAGCCCAGTAGTTCTCCAGCTTTGGAATAAAGCTCCATCTGACCCACCCAATAGACTCAAAAGTGGCATCACCTATGAATCAGCACCTTTTAAGTACAAACTTACAGGTGAATCACTCAACAGATTCAAAAATATGCTGGATGAACCACACATTGCAAGTCAGATCAATGAACTTCAGGATAAAATCACATCCATCACTACCAGCACGGATGAAACTAAGACGGCATGTGTTGAGTTTTCAACTCTTATCAACTCTGTATCACAGGAGTGTTTTGATAAGACCAAGTCAGACAAAACAACAAAGCCAAAGTATGAAGCCTGGTTTGACCCTGCCTGTCACTCTGCTAGACGTCTCCTGAAAAGATCTGTCCGTGCTGTTGACAAAAACCCAGATAACAAGGCTATTAAGGATCGTCACCGCCTCAACGTCAAAGGATACCGTGGTATTATTGGATCCAAGAAGGAAAAATTCCTTCGCAAACTGAACAACAAAATCAAAAATGGCAGAGTGATCTCATGGAAGGACTTTAAAAAACTGAAACGATTCAAGAAGGACGAGGTCAGACTTGATGAATCTGAGCACCTTGACCCCTTCCAGACATTCTATGCGAAGCTCTACTCTGACCAACACCCAACCATGGACAGCCAAACTTAAGAGGCCCTTCTGAATGATGCCATTTGTACTGCGAACTCGAATGTTCCTAACGAAGATCTAAACAAGCCTTTCACTATCGATGAACTGACTGCTGCCATCAACGGTCTGAAATCTGGCAAAGCATCATCCTTTGATCACATCAGCAACGAAATTATCAAAGGATTCAACAGCAAAGTCCAGCATCTCCTACTAAGTCTCTTCAACACTTGTCTCAAACTAGGTGTCTATGTCTGGAACCAAAGTGTTATCACCCCCCTGCACAAGAAAGGTAGCATTGACAATCCAGATAACTACAGAGCCATTGCTGTGTGCAGCTGCCTCGGCAAACTTCTATCATCTATGCTGCTGAACAGGCTCATTGCCCATCGAGACACTAACTTCCCCTGACCCACCTAATCAAGAAGCAGGTTTTAAGAAAGGCAGCCAGTGCAACGATCATATCTTACCCTCCTGACTATCATGGAGAAGTACAGAAAGTCCAAGCAAAAGTCTATGCTGTCTTCATCGACTTGAGAAAGGCTTTCGACCTTGTGTGCCGGCAGGCACTTCTTTTTATCAAACTTGCTTGCTGGCATTAATGGAGGTTCTTCAATATTATCAAAAAACATGTACAGTAACTCCAGTGGTCACATCAAAATCAACAATCGACTGAGCAAAGCTTTGACATCTCTAAAGGTACGGAGCAAGGTCACCCTCTCAGCCCAGAGCTATTCAAAGTTTATTTCTAAAACTCTCTAACCTTCTAAACGAACTGCCAGTCAACTGTCCATCACTATCAGGACTTACAGTGACACACCTTGCCTGGGGCTGATGACTTAGTTATTCTTGCTCTGGACACAGATTCCCTCCAGAAGCAGCTTTCTGTCATTGAAAATTATTGCAATGCCTGGGGTCTTGAAGTGAACATCTCTAAGACCAAGTTCATGGTGTTAAATGGCAGATGCCTGACTATCCTCACAGCTCATGGAGGCCATTGATGAATGGTAGTGAAATCGAGCTTGTGGCATCTTACTGTTATCTGGGTGTCATCATTAGCAGTAACGGCAAGTTTAGTCAAGCAGTAGAGTCCCTATACAAAAAAAGGGCTAGGTGCTTACTTCTCTCTTAGGGCACTGTCGACAGAAGGTTCATCACTCCCAAAAACCTTGACCAGTTATTCAGCTCCCTTATCAGCCCCATCCTGACCTATGGCTGTGAAGTCTGGCTCCCACACTTCCTATCATCAAGACCCTCAATTCTTACCATCAAGAGATGGGAATATCAACCTCTGCCTAACCAAAATTGCAAAAAATGGGACTTGAACAGGTTCACTTTGGCATTATCAAGGAATTTTTGGCATCCACCCCCCATTCTCCCTGTGAGCCTGGGGTGAAACAGGCAATTTTCCACTTTTCATCAACAGTCTCAAACTCTGCATCAAATTCTTCAAGCAGTCCATTAGACCAAAAATTCGCCAAAAAGCCATGAACAGAAAAATATCCCAGGTTTATCAGGGTTCACCAACATCAAGTCAACGATCATCAATTTTGGCACAGAAGATGGCTACTGCTTCAATCAGAACTCCTCAGACATCATCAACTCTACCCTCCTTGCCGACAAGTTTCTCCCCAGACTTTTGTAGGCAAACTCCCAAGGGTACTTTGGAAAAGTCCTGAAAAATCAGAAAAAAACTCTCATTCTACAAAATGCTCAAAACAAAAGTGGTATCAGAAACTGGGGAAAATGTCAAAAAACGACATCTCGATCATTTGAAGATAGGGCAGTGTCCTCAAGATTCGTGCAATTGTCAAAATATTCATATTGAAACTGGTATTGCTCTAAGACTCCCAGAGACAATCCATCTGTGAATTCCTGATTGAAAATCATGCCAGATCTTGAGGATGAAGTTCACCTCTTAACCAGATTGGTGTAACAGTTGCAAAATGATCTCTCTGCTCAGGGGGAACTCTCAAACCTGAAATATCTATGGATTTTTGATAGCAAAGACAACTTATGACTCCAGACACCTGTAACCTCAGCAATCAACAGCACATCAGGCACATAGAAATTGTGACCAGGGCCATCAAATGAAGTGTAAAAAAGTGCCCTCAAGTACAAAAAAGTGTCAACATCAAATCAGTGCATGCTAACATTCTCATTTAGTCCTACTCCCGCATCTTAACCTCTCTTTATTCCTCTGGAGACAATGACGTCCAAGTGTCCCACTCAGTTTGGATCCCAGATGGCTGAGTGGAGCGGAGGGGGTGTTTCCGACTTGCTGGTAGTGATCCAGCCACCTGCTACATATATGTGTGGGAAGCAGGTGCCCCTCTGATGCTCGCCTGGCTGCGTACCGTTGGGCTTGTGCCTCATGTAAATGAGGCATGCGCAGGTCAGGGGATGTCATCTCTTCTTCTCTCTCCTTCTTCTTCTTCCTCTTCCTGCAGTCCCCCTGTACTTTTCATCATTTCCCCATAGAACTCCTCTGCATTATTCACAGCTTCATCGGCTTCTTCTGGTGCTCCATTGCTGCCCCTGCATTGTGTCTTATCCAGTCATCTTGTCCGAGTCGGGAACTCCAAGAATCTGCACCCTTCAACAGCTTCAGTAGCTTCATCTAGCACTCCAACGCTGCCCCTGCATTGTGTTCTGTGTCCTAACTCTGTTCGAGTCAGGGATTCCTTGCTTCTGCACCCTTCACTCATCAACCCTTCCCCCCCCCCCCACTTTTTTTCAGTCTTTTGCTCCTCCGTTTTTTTTTGCTCCCCCTTGAGGCCGTACTGTTGGTAATCACACTGGTCCTGTCACTTGCTTCATCCCACTCCTGTATATATCATCTTATCACACGCTCATCATTATCACCACTTCATCCCCATTAACATACTGAGCCAGTGTGTGATATTTGTATAACAATGCCTTTGTTATAAATTATATTTGAAAATTCCTTGAAAAATTCCTTGGCTTAGAATGAGGAGTTCAAGACATCACACCGCCTGTCTTATATATAGAAGTATAGAGAACTGATTATTGAGCTACTATGTAAAAGCTTTTAAACCAATTATAAGTCGACCTATATTTACAAAGTCTTGCCAAATATCTCATCATCGGTATATCCGAACCATTTAAGCTTTGTGATGTTTTACATAAGAAGCTCAAATGAGAATTTATCAACGTATAGACGTCTCAGAGTGAACGTTGCACCATTTTAAGCTATAATAATGACGTCACTCTCAACTGCGTACATTTTATTATTTCTCAACTGTGTGTATTCTATTTTGTCGTTCACTATGTGACTGATGGAGAAAGAAATGAATCTGATATATCAGTCAAAAAGTAAATTGACGTAACAATAAGTATGATAACAACTTCATCTTTTGATCTTGGTTGGGTAATTTGGAAACATTGATTGTTTCCTATGGCCGATTAATATTAATTATTTTATGAAAAATAAAACAGCTGGATGTAAGAATTCTACATCATAATTTTAACCAAGCCGGCAAAAGGCTTCCTGTTCACACAGTGAAACGATGTGTGTCGGCATGTGAGGAGCTTGCCACCCTCAAGCAAACAATCGATGCACTGGCTCTGTTACATACCGCTGAAAAACTGAATATGCTAATACTCTAATTTGCACTTTTTTGATTGAGCCAGCCAAATTACACTGTACAGTGTACACTGTACGTTATTGAACGGGGAACCCGGACTTTATGCCGACAGCGGACTATATGCCGACATTGGACTTTATGCCGACAGCGGACTTTATACCGACAGCGGACTTTATGCCGACAGCGGACTTTATACCGACAGCGGACTATATAATGTCACTGCCATACATCATATTATCAACTTATCAAATATTCATGAACGAAATGTATCATGTCTACTCAGTACTCAAAATTGTTTCTAATGAATTTGACAGAACTTTGTGCAGCAATCCGTAAATCCCAAGGGACTTTGAAATACGGCGCTACTCTTTGACAACACGTTCCAATTTCTCTCTAATGCTCTGGAGTACTAAGGTAAAGATGTGCGGAATATAGGTTAGCGTCAACTGTCAGATAATCCGTAAATCCCAAGGGACTTTGAAATACGGCGCTACTCTTTGACAACACGTTCCAATTTCTCTCTAATGCTCTTTTTACTGGTAAAGATGTGCATTCTATAGGTTAGCGTCAACTGTCAGATAAATGTAAAAATTTCAGTTTTGTGAGAAATTCAATGAGAAATTTCAAAAAGGGCACGTTGTCAAATAGCTGACTCGGTCCATTCTTTAATACCTAAATCCACCTCAATACTTAAATAACTTGATATTATCTCATAAATAACATGAAATTTAAGTTCAGACAATCAGTATACACGATCTACATTCACACAATATTAACTGAGATCCAAGAAGGAAAGGAACAGTAAGGAAATCATTAGCTGATATGATCTGAGAGGGAAACAGTAAGGCACATGCAATGAACAATAGCAGAATATAACCAGAGTCTATGATCTGATAGATGAAGTATATATTGATATAATTTTAAATATATACATACGATAGTACCAGTACGTTTATAATTAAACTCTTTACTCTAAATGGTACTACGATAGGATGATAGTAGAAATGGTACTACGATAGGTCACATGATAAGGTCACATGATAAGATGATAACTGATAAGGTCGCATGGACGCTATTCAAAATGACTCATTATTATGGCTTAGAATAAGGAGTTTACGACATCACATCGCCTGTCTTGGTATATAAAGAACTGACTATTGAGCTACAATGTAAAAGCTTTTAAACCAATTATAAGTCGACCTATATTTACAAAAGTACAAAGTCTTGCCAAATGCCTCATCATCGGACTTATATCCGAACCATTTAAAGCTTTATGATGTTTTATATAAGTACTAGCTAGCTAACATAAGAATATAAGTGTAGACATCTGAGAGTGGACGATGCACCATTTTAAGCCATGATAATGACGTCACTCTCAACTGCGTATTTTATTATTTGAAAAGTTGGGTATAGTAGATTGCTTCCTATGGCCGATTGATATTGATACTTTGATATGTTATCTCTAATATAATTTCGCAACCTCTGTATAATTATCATAATTATGTACGTCGTAACGTCCTTTGTCCTTTTGTAGACACATTTTGGGGCGCCCACGTGCAGTATGGATATATGCGCGCGCGTTGCTATGGTTACATATTGCGAGCGCGCGTTCATTTCTGTTTAATGCTGTTTTGAATACGTTGCTCCGTATAACTTTGGATCTGATTGGAATTTTTTGATGCGGTAAAAAGTATTCAGGTGACTGGAATTTTGCTAACGAGGTGCTGCCAAGCAAAACAGCTTCATCTTATATATAATTTGGTAAGAGTGTATGGATTTTGTGTCGGCGTGTGTGTGGATTATTGGGTCGGCATCATAGATTAGAATGGGAAAACCGTGTGTATGGACACTGTGTCGGCGTGTGTGTGGATTTTGTGTCGGCATGTGTATGGGTCATTGTGTCGGCATCATAGATTAATGTGTGTATGGGTTTGTGTCGGCATGCACGTGCAGAGTGCGGAAAGTGCTTGCGTTGCTATGGTAACATGAGAAGTGAGTGAATTTTATTTCTTGCTTTGTTGGTTTTGTTTCGCTATTTCCCTGAATAAATTTGGTTCTGATTCGAATTTTTCGATGTGGTAAAAAGATTTTCATTAATTTGAACTGCGTAGGTCCGAAATTTGTGAGTGTGATGCTGCGTAGCAGCGCCGAATGGGCCTGCTAGTGAGAAATAAATCAGCTGGATGTAATGAATCAGCGTCAAAAATGGATGTAAGAATTCTACATCATAAATGTTAACCCAGCCGGCAAAACCGTGCTCTTCACCAATTTCTTCTGTAGATAATTAATTACCCTCCGAAGCGTGCGAAGCGTTCAAAAGGCCTTCCCATTACCGTATTTAATCATTCAACCTTCCAGGCCCCGTGCACATCAGTGGTACCCCCCGTCATGTTGATGCTCAGCAAACTCGACATTGTGGCCAACTACGACCTTTCAGCCCTCAAGTTGTTATTCGTGGGGGCTGCACCCCTGGCTGCGGAGACACAGCAAGAAGTTAAAAAACGGCTAGAAGAGTGTAATCCTGGGATTGATCTGGCTATCTGCCAAGGTGAGTGGAAGGTAGAATTAGTCAAGGTGAGTTACTATTCGTGGGGGCTGCACCCCTGGCTTCAGAGACACAGCAAGAAGTCAAAAAACGGCTAGAAGAGTGTAATCCTGGGATTGATCTGGCTATCTGCCAAGGTGAGTGGAAGGTAGAATTAGTCAAGGTGAGTTACTGAATTTTCTAGGTGAACAATCACATGATTATTTTTCCATTTCATTAAATGAAATGAGAAATATTATAATAAGATAATATTCCACTGACCAGACTGGATCTCAATATCTCTTTGTCCAGAAGAAATTTGATTTCCCTTTCAATTTTTCT
Organism: Beroe forskalii; assembly: GCA_011033025.1. Lineage (NCBI taxonomy): Eukaryota > Metazoa > Ctenophora > Nuda > Beroida > Beroidae > Beroe > Beroe forskalii. The sequence goes on from WFMF01000440.1 coordinate 131,363, forward strand.
TGATAATGTATGATTTAAATATAAACTTCCTCATTTTACAAAATTTACGCAAATGTAAATAACGAAATGACATTCTGAGTACTTCAAGGCATCGTGAATCCTCAAATCCTTATCCCTCACATTGTACCCATTTCTTTAGCTACCTTATTTTTTTCTTTTACTTTCAAATCCATTCTCAATTTCTCAAGAACTGAATTTACAGCTGTGGGAATTACAATAAAGTTAAAGTTTAAAACTTTATTCTAATTCCCACAGCTGTAAACGTAAACCCTCCTAAATGTACCATATGCCTATTATAATTCAATATGCAAAGTTCAGTTTACATTCAGTGTGTGATAAGAAATTTAAACCCATTCATAACTTGTTTTAGAAGTTCTACTTCTACTCCATACCTTTTACAGGAATCTAATCCCCGAAAACCGGTCAACTCGATGTATCATGTTCCATAATGTGGACTAATGAATAAATTATGTGCATAATTCTGATGAATAATATGAAAAACTGTGTGTAAACTGAATTAAAAATGGGTTGGGATTTTTAAGACATATCAAAAGCAATACCAAAAATTCACGTCAGCAAAATTTTCTCGACTGTGTAGGTCTAAAAATACTTTTTTTCTTAAATTTCCTACTATCTGAGGAGGCATGGTTGGTCATATTGCTGAAATTCTGTAATGTGGTTTTTAGATAAAAATAGCATTCACACCTCTGTGTAACGTGCATTTCTGAATAAATTAATCCTATCAAATGAGTAAACAATTAATAATAGATTAATGTTGTTTGCCTCAGCTCTACACAGAGTTCATTAATCATTACACGCAGTTTCGCAGAACTCAAGCCTCACGGAATATTCGGTTTAAAGAATAAAATATAATATGAGCTGTTTAACAATTAGATTATTCCTGTTTTTCTCAAAATAAACACTTAGAGACATGAGTTGATCGAATCACTGCAATTTTGTACTGTGTTTTGTGGATTAAAATGATTCTGGTTTGCAAGCCCAGATCTCGTAACAAATCAATCCGCAAAACAAATCTCTCGAAACACGTTCGAAACAGTGAGCTAGCAGCTAGAATATATTTGACAAACTAGTTAGAAACACATTAGAAAAACCTAACACCTAACTAGCTTATATTGACAAAATAGTAACTTAGAAAGATAGAAACTTATTAGAAATTTACCTAACACCTAGGTAGCTTATTCACAAACTAGTAACTTCGTAAAGTAACTCGAAGAGTTCTAGCTTCATTACCAGAGACACAACCTGACAAAAATCACAGAGTTTGATATGAAAGTATGAAAGACAAATATTTAGGCTACAGTTAGACTGTTTGGTGTTTATAGTCTTCTAAAAGTCTATCGGTTGTGGACGATGAGTTACCAACTGGGAATGTCGTCATTGTCATCGTAATTAATGTGAGGAAGTGGTCCATCGCTGACGTCAGACCGCCTGTTTTTGCACGTGCACCGTTTGCGGTGTGCACGTGCACGTATTTCAGTGTGACAGATGTGTCTATATAGGTTTACAGACCTATATGTAAATATCGTTGGAATCTATTTTATAAGCCAATTGAATTCCATTCTATCTTTCTCCATATCACTTGTTGATAGAATGGGTTTATCACTCTGCTGTGAATTGACAGTATTCCAGCGACAAATTGTGAACTTTTGTTGTCACGTGATTGTCAAATAGTCACGTGTTGTGATTTTCACATATTTGATATTCACTGGAAGACAACTTCTAGATTTCTCGGTCCAAGAATCCCGACTTGGAAACTCCAGTGTCCCCGTCGGGATTCTTGGATACTGTCGATTTCTTGACCGGTTGAAACATTCTTATGTTCGCTTGGTATTTGAAATGAAGTCGGGCTTGTCGCATGATATTGGGTCCCTCTGTCTATGGTGCTAGTTTGTGCTAGCCACAGTTTTCACAGTATTGAAGCATTGCATATTTATTTACCACCCAATGGAGCATATTGACCAATCCATGTAGCGTAACGCACACATTTGTCTCGAAAACTTCATTCAAGGGACACTGTTCTGCCTACTTTCATTAAGTGTTGGAATGCGAACCAAGAATAGGTACCTAGCCTCAATGTAAACCGAGTTTCACGACATGACAGGCTTCTTTCTGCTCACATAGACTAGCCAATATATTCTACAGTCATACAACACTGACCAAAGGACCAGAAGGGTACGAAGGCTCCCATGCCCTATAGGGCTACGTAGTACGGTCTTGCATGTAGTACGTAGGGCTACAATTACATACTGGTATTGCAGTATATCGTATATCTTATGGCTATGTAATGATATTTACACTTTTATACATCTGCCAATGAACTGTATACCATCTATGTATAAACCTCTTTGGATATAATGGTATAATGAACTGATAGGAGAAAGGTGGATACCCATACATCCATTTGGCACTGCGCCAACATGTGTGCAGTCCGTGTAAGTAAATATCTATACCTAAATACGGTTTTTGTCTACTAACGATAAACACGCCTGAAAAGAGTACGGCACTTCTGTACTGTGGTTCGTTGATAAAATAACTTTGTTCCTACACTCTACTGAGATCTCAGGTTCTTGTAGTTAGGGACACCATGATGTAAACGCAAGGAAACATTTTACTTTCAATCTTAATAAGAAACTAAGCAGTAAAGCAGTAAGAAATCATCCCTATCCAGTTAATTTCTCCCAGGTTACGGGTTGACTGAGACGTCGGGTGCCAGTGTGGTAGTCAGGGTGGATGGCGTCAACAAGTCAGGATCTGTTGGAAAGATACTCGGCGGACAAGAAATAAAAGTGAGACTTTTTATCTGATTCTTATTAAAATATTATGTTATGAATAGGTATGAATTAACTATTCGTGCAAATTTTGACGTATTGTATTTCTGCCGTACTTTTTAAAAATAGGTATTAACAAGCTTGAATTTTCAGGTAGTGGACACTGAGACGGGTGAGGTATGTGGGGCCTACGAGCGAGGGGAGATCTACATCAGAGGACCCAGCATCATGAAGGGATACTACAAGAATGAAGCTGCTAACGCGGAAACGTTCGACGGAGAGTGGTAAGTGAAGAGTTGGAACTCTGCCAAATAAACGCCGATATTCGGTGCCGATCCGCGTCGAATCGAAGATTTGGCAAAGGTCGCAATTTGATGTTATGTGCAGTTTTAGAACTTTAATAACAAAACTATAAGGTTGAATGCTTGAATGATAACAAAAAAGATGAAAAACTTACATGTGTTACTCGTGGGTGTTGCTAAGAACTAGAAATATTGAACAATTCCGATAATATAAAAAATCAAAAAAATAAATCTGTCAGTATTTATTATGAGAAGATCGTAATGTAGGTAGTGTACTGTAGGTAGCGTACTTGTAAAGCATAAAAACAACTTACTAGGTACCCTAATAACTTTGGTTCCAGCTAATATAGCGAAATTTGTCACCTTTGTCATAATTATTCGCTGCAGCCTGTAATTATCTGCTGCCAAAACAGCTCACAAGTTGCCCCAGCAATATTTGTAATTACTTCATTATGTATTACTAGCATGAGCCCTTTATTAAAAGTAGGTTTACTGTAGTGCATGTCGTCTCACCTGTTGCTCACTGAGAAGGTGCTGGACTCGTTCCAATCCACAGTAGCCCTGGCGTCAGGGACCACCTGTAGCGGGAGGTCCCGTGACAGACTTTCTGTCTGTTTTTCTCGCAGATCCGTCCCCTGTTTAGTAGTAGATAAGATGTAGTTGCTCACTTGCTTCCATCCACTAAGCTCTTCACTGTAGAGTGTTACAGTGCCGACACCTCTTGTCACCTGGTGATAGAAGACACGCGTTTGAAACGTACATTTTATTACCTTAGGAGTTTAGAATACTCCAGCAGGGGGAAGTAACACAGGTCGTGCCCGGGGCCGAATCTGCCCACCCAATCTCAGCTCACAGTAACCCCCCAGGTTAAAAACCGGTGATATCGCCTACTACGATGATGACGAGGATTTCTTCATTGTGGACAGAGTAAAGGAGTTCATCAAAGTCAAGGGTTTCCAGGTACGATAATTCTATAGCTCTGATTTCTAAATTTTCGAGTCTCTTTGCCGTCATGAGGACACTAATTTTCGAGTTTCACTTTTTCAGTGTCATCACCTTACCATCTTGAATCTATGATAATGACTTCAACATCTTATCATGTTAACCTTTGATAATTATGTCATCATTAAATCATGACGTCGTCAGGTGGCGCCCGCTGAGTTGGAAGGTCTGTTGATCTCGCACGAGGCTATCACTGACGCGGCAGTGATTGGTATTCCACACGAAAGGACGGGGGAGGCTCCCAAAGCTTACGTAGTCAAGCAGTTCGAGGGTGAGTCTCCAAAACAATTATACGCCTGTAGTCCGTATAGTCGGATTTCTATGACAGCAAAATTCGACAGCAGTGATATATTTTCTGAAAATGTAGAGGGATTGTGAATGAGGCGAATGACAAGAGTCACTGCTTTTATATAAATCTACATAAAAAGTAAGGTGGGAACTTGCAGCTTCTTCCTAAGTTGGATGTCCGCTGTTAGATTTCAGGGTCGAACTTCCTCCAAACTGCCATTACGTCAATTTTAAGATTTAGAGAATTAAACAATTGGCATTATATTTTCAGCTAAAATCGATGAGGAAGGTGTTAAGGACTACATAGCTGAAATGGTGAGCGACTACAAGCGATTAGTGGAGGTGGAATTCGTGAAAAACATCCCCAAACTCCCCTCAGGCAAAATCCAACGCCGACTTCTTCGCGAAAAACACGCCAAAGACTCGCTAATCGATAATAACTAGATGTTTTATTATGTGTAAATTTTAGCCGTGTCGCGCTATTCATGTGTGATTGTATAATGTATACCATGTATAACAGTGTATTAGAATGATATAGAATATCAAAATAGACTAGAATTACCAAGACAATCGTGATACCCATAACCCAAGAGAATAGAGACTGATTCTAATCTTTTTAACCACCATAGAATCATTTCTATATAACCCTGTAATCAAACCCGAGTTAATTAATGTACAATGTTTAGAATTTTAATAATTAATATCAAATATGTAATCTAGTTGAACTTTATTACTTTATTAGTATTAGTATTAATAGATCTATTAAATCTCTGATGTATAATTAGTTATACAGGAATTTATTTTATTTCTATCATTTCATCCTCAATTTTAACTCCTCTCTCGATTCGAAACCAATCAATTCCATAAAATCATAAACCTTTCGATGTAATGAATTTGTAAGCTTAATTTAATTCCCCCGATTTGAGTTTTGGCCTTTTTTCACTTAGTAGTAAAGTTCTTATAAGTTCTACATTTGATAGACTCATTTTAATCATTCTTTAAAGCTATCAAAGATTTCAAACTAAGTCTTTAATTAAGCGAGATACCACAAGAAAACATTTACCTGATAGCTTCGGCATGATTTCCTGTTTCGGCTTTTGGATGATACGTAATTGTAATGTATCATGTGATAATAATAATATTTCTTACTTTTAGTTACAATGTAGGTATATAACAGTGTTAATTTCTTTAGTAAACAATAAACGTATTGAAGCTTTATTTCATGTCAATGTAAGTAATTGCGTTGTGATTCAATCAATAACCCAGTAGTTTTCGCTTAGTCAAACTTATGCAGCATGACTTATTATGTAGATTTAAAAAAAAATTATATAGATTTATAGAGTTTGTGTTCACAAAATTGTTATTTATTGCGTTCAATAGGGTAATTTCGCGTCAAATGAAAAAGTTGTACGCCGCGTGACATTTCTCTGATCAAAGGACCGCAAAAAGCCGCGCACGTACGTTTTTAATCATATTTTGTAAGATTTGACGCCTCGTGGGACATGTAAATTTTAAAATGGGGCAACAATTTGTCACACTTTCGCAACAAAATTTACCGCTGACCACAATTTGAGAGAGATCCAAGTTACCATTGAAAATTTAATGCCCCCTATCACGCACATAGGCATGCTACTCTAGGAATAAGAAAACAAGTCCAAATTTCAGTTATCGGTATTATTTTATCTCGTAATTCAATCCTGTTTGACATCAGCTGAGAGCTTCGGTAGATGGAAAACACAGTTTTCGAAGTTGTTTCCTTTCCTGAAATTGCATTTCACCATTGTACTTGCAAATAACCTTATCGGACATAATAATGTCACGGATATAAAACTTCATGAACATTATTATCACGCTTGATACTGCAACTTTCAAAATTTTCGGCTCGTTTCTTTTCCTCCACGATTTGAATACTTTTTGAATTTTTACAATCAAATTTGAGCACGTCCCCATCACTCCATGATTCTTCCCCTCCTCTTTCTCCTCCCCCTCTCTTCCGCAACCGATCCAGTGTTCTTGTATCACGGAGTGAATGACGACTACAGGACACTCGATACTCTGGTAGAACGGATACGGGGAGATTTCCCTGGTACACTAGTGCATTCCATACAGGTTAATTTAACTTTAAAGGAGAATTTCATTCGAAACTCGGGCAAAATTGATAACGTAATATGTGGGCGACCCCTATTAATTCCCTTAAAAGGTTGTTCCATCCTTCCACGTCACAATATGTGATACGTTTTTGCATTTCATTTATACCATTAAGTTAATTAATGCCAAAAAATCTCAATTCTTTCATCCATGATAACATAAATTCAGTAAACTGAGCCCTTAAATAAGTCTCGTGCTTATATCAGATGTACCCGGGGCTGAAGAGCATTGAACCGCTCGAACACCAAAGCAAGGAACTGAGAAAATACATAGAAAAACAAGGAGTAACATCCAACATCACACTCATTGGGTGAGAGATGTAACTGAAAATTGTCTGCAAAGCTGCAGGACCTCACCTCTCACGTATCATGGCAAAATTGTACCACAGGAACACGACAAAAATTAGCCTCCATGGAGGCTGAGTGGAGGCAGAGTGGAGGATAAGTGGAGGCTAATTTCAACAAGAATTGCGCCTGCAGCTGCAGGCTCAAATCTTGTTTGTCCGATGTTCCTGTGTGCAGGCGCTTAATTTCCCTCCCCGGCGGTGCTTGATGTAACCTTTGCATCATGATACAACACGCAGTCGTTCGCAGTAAGAGTACATTAATGTTGCTCCACTGCTGCGCGCAAGCACCGAGAAAATGGATCTGCACGTGCCATTTCTTTTAAAATGCTTGCGCGCGCGTTCTTACGTACCAAGTTGTTGTACTCAGTTCGTTGTAGATTTCGCGCCATTTTGTTGAATTGGTTTACGTTTCGCATCAGATTGTGCCACTGTTCATTGAAGCAGCTTCATTAAGCCTCAAATCACCCATGCACTTTGCCATCTAGTGGGAAATTTTCAAGTCAATTAGTTATTGGCTGAGTGATCATCAAGGAATTGAAATTTCCTACCGTGATGTGGAATTTATGATATTTAAGCATAGATGTTAGGTTATGACACTGATTTACTTGATTTAATGATAATGATTTTCTTTACACTCAGGACTTTATACTTATAGCAGTTGTTCACTAAGCTGATATCACTTTCAAATTTCATGCTTTCGTTTTCTGTTTCAATGCTGTCGCTTGTTCCGAAAAGTTATTTGTCTTTCATCACGACCATAGTATTTCTCGAACTTAGTTGAATTCAGTATACAGTCGAATAGTTATGTATTTGGCACTAAAAACTAAGTAGAACCAACCCATAGCCTGAGTCGCTCCACAAGATTTTTAAGACATACGAAATCTTCATCAGCCCTTTAATTTAGAATGAATCGTAATAATTTGAGAGATTTCGATTACGTGGCACGGATGGGCCTATTCCGCCTATAATATTTACATTTCGACAATCTACGGCTTCAAAATTAAATTTTGCGATTTCGGGGGACACCGGACGGACATGGGACATTTCGCGACTGATATTATAAAGGAGCAATCCGGGCACTTTCAGAAATTACAGTAGTTGTATTGCAAACCTGGACCTCATATACACATATCCTATTTCTCACCTTCCCAAACCACGATCTCTGCCAACCCTCTCATTTGCCTTTTGTATTCACAAAAAGGATTAATGGGAGGAAAAATTAGCCTCCACGGAGGCTGGTGGAGGCATGAGGCTAATTTTTCGAAAATAGCCTCCAATATGGAGGCTAATTTTCCACACTAGCCTCCACCCCAGTCCCCACTCAGCCTCCATGGAGGCTAAATTTTTGGTTTAGCCTCCACTAGCCTCCACTCAAGAATTAGCCTCCATTAACCTCCACGGAAATTTAAAAAGTCATTTTTTGGATTCTATGGAAGCTATTTTGACAGTGCTAGTGGAGGCTATAGCCTCCAAATGGAGGCTAAAATCATGAATAAACACAGATAATATGCTAGCCTCCACAAAATTAAATTTATGTCATGACGTCATGTTTTTACAAAAAGAGTACATTTTGTAACATAGACCAAAGTCTAGTATTAGGCACCACTCGGCCTCACTAGAATCCCTCCAGCCTCCACTAGAGGCTCCACTAGGCTTCACTCAGCCTCCACTAGGCTCCACTCAGCCTCACTCAGCCTCCCTCAGCCTCCACTAGGCTCCATTCAAGCCTCAATAGCCTCCCACTAGGCTAGTGGAGTAAAAGTGAGCCTAGTGGGCTAGTAAATGGAGAGAGAGGCTGAGGTGTGGCCTAGTGGGGCTGAGTGGAGCCTAGTGGAGGCTGAGTTGAGAGTGGAGCCTAGTGGAGGCTGAGTAGAGCCTAGTGGAGGCTGAATGGATCCTAGTGGAGGCTAGTGGAGCCTAGTGGTGGCCAGTGGAGCCTAGTGGAGGCTGAGTGGAGCCTAGTGGGGCCTGAGTGGAGCCTAGTGGAGGCTGAGTGGAGCCTAGTGGAGGCTAAGTGGAGGCTAGTGGAGGCTGAGTGGAGCCTAGTACTGGAGGCTGAGTGGAGCCTAGTGGAGGCTGAATGGAGCCTAGAGGTGGCTAGTGGAGCCTATTGGATCCTAGTGGAGGCTAGTGGAGCCTAGTGGTGGCCAGTGGAGCCTAGTGGAGCCTAGTGGAGGCTAGTGGGGCCTGAGTGGAGCCTGAGTGGAGCCTAGTGGAGGCTAAGTGGAGGCTGAGTGGAGCCTAGTGGAGGCTGAGTGTAGGATAGTTGGAGCTGTCTGAAAGTTCGAAGCTATATATTGTTTTTCACATTAGTACACATAAATCACCATTTTCAGCAAGAAATTTTGTGTTTTGTAGGCTCATTGATTTAGGCTCCACTCAGCCTCCATTAGCCTCCATATGGAGGCTTTAGCCTCCACAAAAATGACTTTTTAAATTTCCGTGGAGGCTAATTCTTGAGTGGAGGCTAAACCAAAAATTTAGCCTCCATGGAGGCTGAGTGGAGGCTGAGTGGAGGCTAGTGGAGCCTAGTGGAGGCTGGGTGGAGGCTAATTAGCCTCCATAGTGGAGGCTATTTTTCGAAAATTAGCCTCATGCCTCCACTAGCCTTCCGTGGAGGCTAATTTTTGAAATTAGCCTCCACTTAGCCTCCACTCAGGCTCCACTCAGGCTCCACTCAGGCTCCACTCAGGCTCCACTCAGCCTCCATGGAGGCTAATGGAGGCTAATTTTTGTCGTGTTCCTGTGGTACCATTTTGCCCGTATCATATCCAAATGCCATGATGCGTATTCTTGGGGAACGGACATTTCATCTCACGACACTTCATCTCAGGACACTTAATCTCACGACACTTTATCTCGCAATATGGCAGCTCTACGCAAAGGTAAAGGTCTGGGTTTGGGTTAGGGTCAGGGTTAGGGTCAGGGTTAGGGTTTGGGTTAGGGTTATGGTTAGGGTCATGGTTTGGTTCAGGACAGGGAGATGAAGTGTCCAGAGATGAAATGTCGTGAGATGAGATGTCGCCCACCCGTATACTTTACCCGTATATTTTACATATTACGAGATAAGGTGCAATCTAATCTAAATCAGATAAGCAATCCAATAGCAGTTCAAAGCTTGTGTTATTTAGTTGCTGCCCTTGATATTGATGGTGTCTCCTAGGCACAGTCAAGGAGCCCTAACACTACGCTACATGATACAGCAGTGGGATAAACACAACATCGCTACTTTCATCTCTGTAGTCGGACCCCAAGTGGGAGTAAGCAAGAGTAGGTACTTAGGTAGAAACAGAATCTGGACGTGAAGAAAGCCACAAGAAATAGGGTGCAGACTGCAGAATCTTATCAATAAGTTCCGTATTTCACCTATTGAAAATTCGAATCTAGCCGTTTTTTTGTTGTTACATTCCACTCAGTATAATTAAATTGATTTCCCCTTCAGTACCTCCAACGAGCACTGAGGACTACCACTGGCTCCCCAACTCTACGATTGCTGACATCTGCTACAACGCTCTGGGGCAGGAACTCTCAGTGTGTAACATGTGGAATGGTAATATAGTGATGCAAGTGCAAAATACACACTTGAAGCACAATTATACGTGTACCATGTTCATGAAGATCTCTGCCAATGCACTCCTTCTTTTTATAATTCAAGTAGGTATATTATCCTTTTACAAAATTTAAATATTCTCAAATCTTTCAGATCCAAAGAGACAGGGATTCTATAAGAAGCACAACAAGTTTCTCTCAGAATCTCTATGTCAAGCACCAGAAAAAAGGAAGACCAAAAAACGAGGAGGCGCAAAGAAATGCTCGGGTAAGAAATTCATAACTTCCAAATTTTGCTAATCACAAAGTCACGATAAGGTGAAAAACCGTTAACAATCGATAATTTTCACAGAACAAGCGGCTAATCTGAACCGATTAAAGAAGCTTGTGCTACTGGCAACACCAGACGACGGTACTATCTACCCCTTCGAATCAGCGTGAGTTTTATTTGAAAAGTACCCTTTCTCGCCATACCCAATGTAGAAACAAAAGTTGCAAAAATTCATGGACCCGTTCCCGCCTAGATTATCTTTGAGCCTTTTCAATACGAATTACTATCAATTTGACAGTAATTGAATTTCTTTAGCATTCCACAATATCCTTCCCAATTTTCACCTCAAGATGCTCCCCAATTCCCACTGATTTTCAGTTTATTTGGCTACTACAATGAGCAATGGGAGATTGTACCCCGTCAGAAACAGGACTTCTATACGCCACTGGGATTAGAAGCATTGGAGAGGAGGGGTGGAATTGTACAGTGCGTTCAGCCAGGTCGTAAACATTGTGGAGAATTAATCGAATTTTGATTATGATGTTCTCTGTCCATACTTCCATATATCTGGTTTCAAGTTCAGATTTCAACCACAAATGACACATTATTTGGTAAGCTCTATTTCATGTGACCCACGTTTCACAGACCCATCTCAGACGACCTTATTTCAGCCAGGTGTGGACCACCATGAAATGGTGTTTGACCTTGGAGTATACGTGAACTGTATCAAACCTTACATCAACTGAGGGTTGGAGTAAAACGCCAAATTACACGGGGCAACGCCGATTTTTTTTAGTGGAGATGTGGTGAAATACAGTGGTGCCAAGACTCAGGAGTGATAGAACACTCGAAAAGACTCAATTCAAACTATCCATTACTCGATACTCATTTGATAGTCAATTGAGTGTATACATACATCTTCTTACACATACAATGTATACCTTAGTACAGGAAATTAAGAACTCCTAAAATTAAGAAGGCACAATATTACGCAGCACCAAATTAAGCATTTTTTGTGACCCCAGTGCTTAATTTTATGCTACTTAATTTAATGCTTTCTTATTTTCCTGCATCTAATTGATTCGAGTTAAATTTAGGCAGTAAGAATGAGACCATTTTCATTTAAGTAAAGTAACAAAAGTAAATATTAATGATCCATTGGGCTTCTTAAGTTCTTGATGACATATTTGAATGTTTGAGAACGGATCTATAGTAGCTAGTCTACCGATAGATTCCTACACTCCCGAATCACCCTGAGAATACAAGCTCCCTTCCACCCATTGATTATTATCTTCCTTCCTTCTTCTGTTTTAAAGAAACCATAAGACTTGGAGATTGCTCGTGCGTGTAAGGGGCAAGGGCTTGAGCTTACTTAAGCGTGTGTCTACTTTAGCATCTGCAATATCCATGGTAGGATTATTGACAACGATTTCTGCAAGAGAACTTGAAAAATATGTCGAAAATTCCTTTTGCTCAAAAGATTGAATTTATTTTATTAATCATACTATCCCAGGCCCAAATCGATTACTGGTGTATCACTTCTGCATCATATTTCTTTGTCTGATTATTTCATGACATGATTAAATATGCGCGGTGCACGTTTTGATTTGATTCTGAAATAAATTAAGAACGCATTTAATGTCGGACCATTTAATTTAGAAAGCACATTACTACGTTACATCAAATTAAGCATTTTTGGCGGCTGGAGTGCTTAATTTTCTGCTTACTTAATTTCATGTACTAAGGTACATTCTTCTATCGATCCAATTAATTAATTTCCAACATGCGCGGCGTAATTTACAGAAGACCTTATCAATGAAATGACTTCGCGTCTTCCGCTAAATTCTACTTATTGCCAAAACGTCACACTGCCGCCGCGCATCCTGCCATAAAATTTCATTATGATGTTTGGGAAAACATCGTAATTATGAAATGTATCCAGCGTTTCCCAACAAAATCAGATGTTTAGTTTCTTTTTTCAAGATACTTTTGAATAGCATTGGCCTTAAAAGCTTAAGTATCTAGTGGAATGCCCACAAATTGATATTATTCAAACGTCATTGAATACGAATGGTGTCAACGTCATTGGGACTGGATTGTGGAATGCATAAGAATCATCAATAAAGATACGTCATACGTAGTAGCATACGAATGGTGTCAACGCCATATGGATGGAATGTACGAATCAAAAATACGTCATACGTCATGAGATAATTGTCAACGTCATTGGGACTGGGATTGTGAATGCATACGAATCATCAAATCAAGATACGTCATGCGTCTTAGCATATGAATGGTGTCAACGCCATATGGATGGGAATCAATGAATTCAAATATGTCGCATGTCATGAGATATGAATGGAACGTCGCTATATGGATTGAATGTGGAATGCGTACGGAAGCAAAAAATACGTCTCATGTACAGTATATGAATAAAAGCCAATGTCATGAGGATGGAATGTGGGAATGCGAGCATACGTCATGGTTGATTGGGTGTCAACAGACACATATATAAAGCCCCCCACTGCGGGTGGAGTCATTATTCATTACATCATTTGACCGCTCCTACTCCTGCTACGCCTTCCTTGAAGAGTGATGACCAGCCTCACCTACTCCTACCACGCCTACCCCGAAAGGGGCCAGCCTCACCCTTCCCCCCTCACTGATGACCGCCCTTCCTTCTCCTAGTACCCTTTCTTGACAGGTGACCAGCCTCCCCACCAACCACCCCTTTGACGGGGATGACCAGCCCCTCCTTTTGATGATGTCCCCTCTCCCAAAAACCCTTCCCTTTACGGGGATGACCCCCCCTTCTTGGTACCACCCCTCTCCTACCAACCTTCCCTTGGTGATGACCAGCCTACCCCCCTCACCCCCTTTTACAGTACCCAGCCCCCCTGCGCCTTCGCAGTGATTCCCTTCCCTACCACCTTCCGCGGGACCAGCCCTCCCTCCCCCCCTTCCGACATGATGACCGCCCTCCTGCTACGCCTTCGCGAGTGATGTCCCCCCCTCCTACCCCCAACCCCTTCCCGCGGGATAACAGCCACCCCTCCCGGCATATACCAGCCCCACAGGGCCTTGCCAGTTTCTTTTACCACCCCCTTGCATAACCCCTTCCCCCAGCCTTCTCGGGGAACCACCCGCCTTTAAATGACCACCCCCGCAGCCCCTTTGTGACCCCCCCCTTTCGCCTTCCCGGAAATTTTACCAGGCTATAATTTGAATACAATTTTTATTGGGGTGAAAAAAAATCCTTTGTGATGATACCTCCCTAAAACCCTGCCCCCCATGACAATGTTTATCTTTTCCAAAAATGATTCATTTTAATTCTAATAAAAGGGGAAAATTTGGTTGGTTTCGAAAACCGCCCCCACTACAATTTGGGAATTTTTAGACCCCCTTTCTTTTTCCCAAAAGGGAAACTAAACTATTCAAAAAGGGCGGGGATATGAAAATCTTTTCGGAAAAGATAAACCCAAATTTTTAATTTTTTAGACAATTTTTGGCCGCTTTTTTGGGGAAAAAAAAACAAATCAAAAGGTTTTTTTTTGAAACACAACAGCCCTGACGCCCAAAAATTTTAAAAAACTATTGAAAGTCCCAATTTTAAGTTGTCAAAAAAATTTAATAAAAAAAAATTTTATCAAAACCACCCCCCCGGAAAATTTATTTTCTTGGGGCAATTTGGGGTTAATTTTAAAAAATTACAAATTTTTAAAACCCAAAAGGCACTCAAAACAACAAAACAAGGGAGCCCCGCCCCAACCCAAAACCCCCAAAAAAAACCCCCCCTACAACCCCCACTTTTGGGCAAAAATTTTTCCCCTCAAAAGGGGAGGGGGGTTTTTTTGGGGGGGGAGGGGGTGAGGCTGGGCCCTCAAAGGGAAAAGGGGTGGAAGGAGGGGCGGTAGGAGTAGGTTTTTTTTCTTTAATTTTTTTTAATTACTGTTTGACTGTCTCCCTACAACACCTTCTTACGGAGTACCCCCAGGGGGTGGGTGGGGGGTAAAGAAAATTAAAATTTGAAGGCCCACCCTCCCTTTTTTACCTTCCCTACCCGCCTCATATTTTGGATTTATGCCCCTCCTCCACCCTTTCCCTTGACGGGTGATGACCAGCCCCTCCTGCCACGCCTTCCTTGACGAGTGATGACCAGCCACCCCTGCCACGCTTTTCTTGACGAGTGATGACCATCTACTCCTACCACGCCTTCCTTGACGAGTGATGACCATCTACTCCTACCACGCCTTACTCGACGAGTGATGACCAGCCTTCCCCACTCCTACCACGCCTTCCTTGACGAGTGATGACCAGCCTCTACTCCTGATCAGCCCCTCCGACCACACCTTCCTAGACCAATTTTTCGATGTTTCAGAATTTACGATGTGAAACATATCCCGATACGGTACATACTCAACTTTTATGGAATGCGTATTATATCGCGATACGTACCCAAGTATGTAACATTGTTCAAACTACAGAACCAGCAAAAACCCCAAGAACATTAGGCGGCCGTAACGTTCGTCGGTCGATCGAATGGAATTGGTCGATCGAACAACTTCATTTGATTGACTGATGTGTTTTAAATAAAAAATCTTTGAGCTAGTAGGGAAACAACTAAATATTGCTCATTTAAACGCGATTCAAGTCATTAGGGACCAGTAAAACACAATATCGTTCTTTCAAATGGAGTTGATCGATCGATCAATTCCATTCGATCGACCGACGAACGTTACGGCCGCCTTATATCAAAACAACGACATAACGGAAATTTTAAAGGTAAATTTTACAGCAAAGAAAATAAACAGTACGAAACTCAGAAAATGATATTAAAAGTAAATGGGGCAAATTCGTTATTATTATTGTTTAATATGTCAAAACAATAATTCGTTATCTAATTCTTCAATAATAATTAATGTTCATATCCGTTAGATTTTTAAAAATACATTTTTATGCGATTTTTTATGAAAATGAAAGAACGTCAAAAATGTTGAGATGAAAATTGTAAGCGCATCGAAGTTTCTTGTGTGGATATTCAAAAGAAAATAATGGAATGAGAAAATCAAATTATACTTCAACCATCACGGCATAACTATACCCTGGTAGAATTTCAGCAAAATTTTAGCACCTATGCTTATTATTTCAGCATTCACACAGTAAATCTTATAAAGTTCAACAAACTCAGAGACTTGTTTGAGACTTGCTCAGAGAATTAAAGAGTTTCATATAAAATATATCACAAATATAATATCATACATCAGTCTAAATGCAGGAGCAATAGATGCGTCAATAATGTACCTGCATCGTTCCGCGTCGATCGAATGAGTTGATCAAATGAAAAACGCACACAATTGCTCGGCCTTGCTGTTTGCGCGGACGTCACTGCAAAAGTATATTGTGCGCGTTTTTCATTTGATCAGTCAATTTGATCGACGCGGAACGATGAAACCACCGAAGATGATGATGGCGACATCGCAAAGATTATGACGTCATCAAAGCACCATATCAAACAATGATAATGACGTCACCACATCCTTCTATCAGTACATCCAGGCTATTTCTTCTTGTGTTTGGCATCCTTGCCATTGGCGTGTTCCGCATTTGCTCTCTCTATCTCCTCTCTCTTCTTCTTGATGTTTGCAAGCTCCTCATCCTGGTTGGGAATTTATCTCACTAAAGAAACATGCCCTTATCTCAATTTTAATGGGGTTAACTTTTATCATTATTCTCAATTTTTGAAGAGTACTAGGAAGTTTAAAAGATTTAACAAGAATTGCGCCTGCCGGTGCATTTCTCGTTCGTTGTTCCCGTATGCAGGCGCTTAATTTCCCTCTCCTAGTCTCCTATGTGCTTGATTTCACGCGCGCATGCACGTGGGCGGATCGGTACGGATGCACGTGACAAATTCTACGCGCGCGCAATCACCACAACTCGTACAACTCTTGTTTTGTTGCGCGCTGTTTCCAGTTTCATAACCACGGGGTCCATTTTTGTTACGCGTTACATTTTCTTTGCTGTTGATATCAAAGCTGTCGCACTTCATGGTTATTGCATTCCGCCTGTTAGCATGAATCAAAAAGTCGATAATCACGTAATGATGGGCAGGTACTGGAATGAAAAAGATTGCAGATTTTAATATGATAATTACGGGGAAAACTTCTACTCAATTTCTTGGACCAATCATCATAATTAGATCCATCGCCGCATATAAATCATGAATTCATTGTCAGTTAGATGCTCAAGCCGAAAAAAGACCAAATGTTTCAAACTCCAATCAAAACCGTGAAAATTGATAAATATTTTGAATTCATTATTTTAGCGTGAAAAGATTTGATGAAATCGATCTGGCAAGATTTTGAAAAAAAATCAATTTCAAGGTTGGCATGACCTGAGCATCGAACCCAAATTCCTGTCAGTTTCACTCGATGCCACTACACCAAAAACTCCAAAATACCCCGACTTGACTGATATTATAAAGGAGCAATTGAATGGTTTCTTACGCCATTTGTGGAAATTTCTCCCCATTTTTAGAGATTTCTCCCCATTTTTAGAGATTTCTCCCCATATTTAGAGATTTATCCCCCACCCGGGCACTTTTCAGAATTAACAGTACGGATAAAGGTAGTATACACAAATTATCCCAAAATCCTCCAAACCACGATCTCTGCTAACCCTCTCATTTGCCTTTTTGTAAAACAAAAACGCAATTGGAGAGGGAAAAAAATAATAATTTCCAAAGGTTCATGGATAAAAACATTTGACATAATCACATATGTATGAATAATTTTCTTACAATTCTCTTGCGTTCCTCGTCCAGTCGGTTCTTCTCCTCCTTGTTCTCCTTCCTCAGTCCTTCGTACCTTGCTGTTTGCTGGGAGTGCGTGTGACGGTTTAAACTTTGATTTATTAGAAAAAATGCAAAAGAATCTAAGTTCACTCAATTTATGACTCACACACAATTTAACTTGATTATAGAAGTAGCCCCAGTATAGAACTGTGAGTTTTTATATTGTATAAGTATATTTAAAAGTGTAGTGTGATTGGACTACAAATCTTCACCACTGACAGCACCACTACCCCCAAATGAGTAACTCGCCCATTGGGATGGGGACAACCCCCTCAAGTTAGGGGTTTACCACCCCCAGCCCACCACCCACCACTCACCTCCTTCTCGTTTCTCTTGAGTTCCAGGTCCTTCTCCCTGACTTTGTTGACGAAGTTCTGCCTCATCTCATTCTCAATCCGCTGCAACTCCTCCAGGTGCTCAGCCCGCTTCTGTTCGTACGTTTCCTGGGAACAAGGTTTTTTTACACCTTTCAGAATTTCTGGAAGGTTGGCCTGTCAGTTCCAGAAAGGGGAACAAAGAAATAGAACGAAGGAAAAAGTGGGGCCGGTTCAATCAAATACCAGTAAAAATAGGTCAAATATGAAATTCACGACTGTTGCGACTAAAGTGGCCTGTTTTTGGGGCTAAAGTGGAAACGGAAAATGTTATACCTGGAGAGATGCTGGGTGGGCACCGTCGTCAGTGATTCCCATCTGCTTCAGCTTACCCCGTCGGTAGAGCTCGTAGTGCTTGCTGTGGGTAACCTGTGGGTAGTGGTGTGATAGGGTGGTTGCTAAGCAACAGGGATAGGTTGCTAAGCGACAGGGATAGGTTGCTAAGCAACCCTCTCCCATCTGCTTGAGCTTAACTCGTCGGTACAGCTCATAATGCTTACTGTGCGTGGCCTGGGGAGGGTGGTTGCTAAGCAACAGAGATAGGTTGCTAAGCAACAGAGATAGGTTGCTAAGCAACAGGGATGGGATGCTAAGCAACAGGGATGGGATGTAGCGAACTCCACATGATAATCTACCGCACGAAGGTGTTACTTTATCATTTCGCGAGAAAAGAACAATTACCAGGCTGAGTTAACAGGCTGCATTACGTAACCTATCTTACAGCTCCTACACTGCCCGATGTTCTAAATTTGTAAGGTTTCCTACAATAGCACTTGTACACACATATTGCTGTACAGTATTGCGGTGGAATAATAATCCCGAATACACGCAATTAAATGTACACTTCTGAAGTAGTTAGTGCACACTGCACATACAACGAAAAGCTTCTTAATCATTGTGAAGCTTACGCAAGATCTACAGATCTGTAACATTAATTTATACATTTAGATATAGTCATGAGCAATGTACAGAGTGAAATCAAGATTCCACAGAGTGAACACGCCAATGATACTTGTCATGTACATATACACCCAGTTTCCTTTTATAAGAGATTGTGTATTGACGAGGCGAGGATAATCTGAGATTTGTAACTGACATTTGGATTTTGCAAACGTTATTACATCTACAATTTAAACCTATACAGTGTAACAATGTATACTGTTAAACAGTTAACAGTGTCCACTTTCTGTGCGTGTGACAGGCGTTTACACTGAAAGTGAGAGTGTGAGCAGTCGACACTTACCTTGGTATCACATTACAATTCACACGACACACCTCGATCAATAGCCTTTTACATAAAAATATGCAACGTACACACAAACACACTCTCAACCAGGCTTGACCCTGTTTGAGAAATAGGCAGTTCAAATTGCAACATAAGCACGCAACGCTATGATAATGATGACATCTTAACCACCTGATTATCGGGTCAGCATAACGTCGTACATTGCCGTATTCCAGTTTTCCACGGTGTCATTTGATACGTGATATGACATATGAGATGATGGCCGAAAATTTCAAGTCATCTCTGATTTCCCTGAACTCTGGTCCATTGTCACTACATGACATCAGTGATATCGAAATACAGGTCACACACCTTTATACAAGTCATACACTTTTGATGACATATGCTGATAATTAGGACTGAGGTGATTAGGTCATCATTCTGTTGGCACTTGTCTCATACTTTACACTCGTCTTTCAACAATGTGATCACTAATTCTAGCATCGTCAAACGCCCCTTTCACTTTCAAATCTCCACAAATTGAAAAGTAATCAAAATATCATGGCTAAGTCTTCCACATGAATAGCCCATTTCAAACACAAAGCAATGTTTGCTTGTGAACCACCTATACAGCTATACACTCCTATCCGAATAGTTGTGGAAAATTCACAACAAGACATTTCCTTGTGTTAGAAAACTCCCTACCTCTCTCAAATCCTCCATGTTGGTTCTGATGAGCATCTCCCTTAGCTTCACAAAGTCACAGTGCTGTTCGTTCTCAATCTCCACCACGCCCCACGGGTACTCCCGACCTCTGACCACTGTCTCACCCACTTTCACATCGTCACGGGAACCAACCACTGGAAGGGCAACAAAGTTTGGGAATGGTTTAAGGGTAAAACAATCGCGTGACCTGTTAAGTATAAATCTGAGAAGAATTGCATATCAAATCAAAGTTTTGGCTATAAAAATGGGACATTTTGGGATTGAATTCAAA
>WFMF01000441.1:0-61885 GCA_011033025.1 Beroe forskalii
ATAAAATTACGCTTTAATACCAACCTCAAGAATAACAACAGGGGCGTTCACTGGCCCCTTCTGCGTGCTCGCGCGCGCCCAGAAAAAATATGGGGCCCTGGGGTAACATATTAAAAACCAAATTGCAATTGTTAACGCGCGGCCTCCTATTCTGAGCTAAGGAGGAACGATGCACGCAGACGGCGCGGGCGCCGCGCGAGCAAAAAACTAAAATAGAACGCCGGTTAAGGCAACACGACGCAACAATTCAATTTCGCATTGATTGCGCGCAGCGCCCTTCCTAAGCCCGCATAGGTGTGTGTAAGCGCCGCGCGCTTCCTTTCTGAGCAAACGTTCCTAAGCCCGCATAGATGTGTGTACGCGCCGCGCACTTCCCACACAGGGATACACGTGTTTAGCAAGAGCAAGCGCGCTGCGCGCGCTGCGCAACACAAACAAGGAGATACGTGTTTAGCAAGCAGCGCCCCGCTTCATATCTATATCAGGCGTTCATGTCATCTATTGGAATTGTACATTGCCACATGCTTTGTCTATCGTTCGCGTTGATAGACCCTTAATCGATTCCGAGCGACGTGCCGCGCGCCGCTGACGCAAGCCGCGCAGCGGCTTGCATCAGCGGGTCATGTCAGACATCGTCTGACAACACTCGACGGGCGATTTTTGTCTTTTTCTTCTGACTTGTTGTTGGACAAGGCGCAAAGTGACGTCCAAATTTGGAACGTTGCGCCGCGCGCACGAAGGTAGGGTAACATCCTACGAGACAACACATGCTATGTGTCCGTTTTTGTTTGCACGCACCTTTGAACTTTTCTCCTGAACACGGTCGTTTGCGTGTTGCACGTGCAAAATAGGTCTTACAACATAGGACACGAAGTACAGCATGTTTCTTACACACAGTTATTGGTTGATCCTTATTTGTTATTAGGGTACAACGTTCCACATTATTTTTGGACGGTCACATCTGACATCACATGATTGAGCTCTCGCCATTCAGTCAGAAGATATCGACGGTCAACTTCTGTCAGTGCATGTCGAAAGTGACAGTTGCTTGAATTGTAGTTTAAAAAAGGTTTGATGTCATATTGATTTGATGTCATATCGATATTCTGTTGATATTCTGTTGCAAGTATGTGAGCAAACTGCTCACATATGTCTAAGTGTTCATTTGTTATTTCAAATTCATGGGTCCTTAGTGGTTGAGGAGCATTGAGTGCCTATCAATTGCAAGGTTCTTCACATTCTGAACTGGTTTGTTGTGCAGCTTGTTGCTGACCTTGAAAAACTTGCTGTATGATCAGCCTGGGACTGAATGTGAAGCTGGACAGGCAGATGCCTCCAACCTCCCTTTCATTTTAATGTTCACATTTTAATTTAATGTCATTTTAATGTCATTTAATGTCATTTTTTAATGTCATTTAATGTCATTTTAATTAATTTAATGTCATTTTAATGTTTATATATAATTAAATGCTTGAAAGTAAATATGCGTGTGAATTATGATTCAATAAAGTTCTTATAAATATTTTCATTTAAGTCTCTAGTTAAAATTTACTTTATCTACCCTATCCAACACCTCAAAACTGTCCATCCTAGTGAATCTTACACAGTAGCCACTTAGAATCAACTCCTCACCTTGCTTAACATATAACTATTGGCTTGACTTAGTCTTACATTCTCTGTTTCCGGTTCACACATAGCCCCAGCAAGTGTGATTCCTATGCCCCAGACTTTGTAAATAATTGGCTACATGTAAGATTACACTATGGGATAATTGTTGACCATTATACATAATAGTCTATAAACCTTGCCCAGAAAAACCATATTAACCACCTTAAGGCAGCAATTAATTAATTATTCCATCCCATATTTGCTCTGATATTGAATTATTCAATGTTTTTGTTAAATGGCATGAAATTTCAATTTTTGTTTTATTCAATTTTTGTTTTTTTTATTCAGGTTTTAATAACTTAATACTTAGATACTCAGATATTTCACATGTTTTTAGCACTCAATGATCTTTTACCTCTACTGAACTCTTTCATTTTCTCCCCCTTCCCTCTAAACTGTGTTGCTCAGGAATCCAAAGTCCTGGGTGGCCCAGCCTTGCAGTTGTAAGCTGTGAGGGGCACATGGGTCGAAACCCCTCCGTTTCCCTTTGTCACCTGCTGATGGGACACCTACATTGCAGATGGCAGGGAGACCTCACAACTGTAGGGTAACCACTGATGATTCACAGTTTAGTCTCTTCTGCCTCTTATGTCGATCCTTGAATTAGAAAATCATTTTGTTCTCTTCACTTAGTGTGTTGCTTAATTTCTTGGTGCTTGGAGTAAAGACAAAGACCAAAGAGCAAGTTTCAGATTCATTCAGGCAGGTGGTCACTGCACTTGACGGTGCTATACCCTGGTACCAGGGGGTGACTGCTGGGGGGCCTACCTCATAAAAAGCTCTCGCAATTTAAACACCCCGAAAGCTGAGGTAGGTATTGGACTGAAGATGCCTGCACACCACTCATCTTGGTGTGACTCATTAAGATCCTACTGCTCTCCACATTGCATTACCTAAAGGAATCATGTTGGTGTTCAAGTATGGAGTTGGAGAAAAGTCTTGCAGATTGATGTCTTGAAGAAAGATTTCTTTTTAATTCAAACATTTTGTTATGATTTTAGTATACCCATACACCTCTATAGATAAGACATCAGATTAGGGTACATAATGAGTGAATAAATGTGGCAAGGAATTGTATCCAATTGTGTTGTTGTATGACAAAATTTTATACTACTATTACTAGACTAAGAAAAGAGCTGTCGGAACGTTTGGTGGCTTGACTGTACAAAGATGACTGTATTTGTATCCTAAAGAATAATATGGGTCCCATCGTAATTCCAAGAATATTATATTAATGCTAAGTATCCCATTGATAGTCTAAGGTTCATATTATTGGAAATCTTTGGGTACTTGTTATTCTAAGGGTCAAAAAGGTAATCTTGAGGTCTTCTTTTTTATTCTTAGGGTCATAGGGTGGCTCAGGGCTGTATTAACATGACTTAATTGTTTGGCTTTCGAAACTTTGTCATCTATGTGGTTATACTTTTAAATTCTTTAAACTATTTAATGTTCATAAAGGTGGCTGAAATGTATGGTGACTGTGACATCAGTGAACTAGGCTTCGAATTGCAGATTCCTACTGAGGAGCAGAGAGAAAATGAAAAGGTGATTTAATCCCCTCATTAGTGACCGACTGCTTGGGTAACCAACTATCCATGGGCCATATTTTTTGATAGAACAGTTGATTCAGTGTCATCAATGTAAGTTCAGTAATATCAATAATTTTAACTATATCTTATTTACAGGTTAACTGCAGGGCTGTAATAGTCAGGAGTTCTAAGTTTGGAGATGGAGCATTTGCTGCACATGACATCAAGCAAGGAGAGTGTGTTGAATGGGGCATTGTAAGAAGACTTCCACCTGGTTTTGATGGAAATGCAGCAGAGTATGTCTTCACCTGGTCAGAAGATAGATCTGTCTGGGGTATTACATCAGGGACTGCTGCTTTTCTGAACACTGCAGCTCATGGGAAAGCAAATACTAAGGTTTGATTTAAAAGAATGGTGAGACAAATCATGTAATCATTATGTAGAGTTGACATTTTCATAACCAATTAAACACATTGATAATCAGGTGCATAATGAAATTTAGCAAGTCCTGTAGTTCACCACAATCCTCAATACTAAGATGATAAGGTTCCTAGATGAAGATAGATTTGAGATTTTTGCTGTGAGAGATATAGCTGCAGGTGAAGAACTAACCCACACTTACAAGTCTCTTAGATGGAGGACTTGCTTCAAACCTCTAGCTGATGTTCTTGGTAAGTATTTTATGTAGTTTTCTGATGATTTTTTCTCAAATTTGGTAGTTTCAATGCATTGACAGCTCAAGAATATCCTCAAATTTGAATGAAAGTTTCTAATGATGCATTTTGGAGATCTCATGTACCAAATATCTTTCTTGGTGTCACCACAGAGCCTACTCCTTCAACCAATGGTCATGCAAAGGTACAGAATGGTGTGTGTAAACATTCCAATGGTATTTCTAATGGCAATTCCAATGGTCATGACTCTATCAAGCCATCTGTAGAGAATGGAGTTGTACATTCATAGAACTTAATGTGTTTAAGTTTAGCCACCTCATTGAACATTATATTGTTTCCTGTATTGTGCAAGAAAGTGTTGTATTCAGAAAATATCTTACTAATCAAGATTGCTGTCATTTAGACAGATAATTCACAGTCAATTTATTGCAATTGCTGTGCTGATTATTAGCAAGATTACTTTTATTAAGTTTATAAGCCACAGTATGTTGTTGTAATGTACATTATTCTAACCTAATTATGCTGTATGTTTTCTAATCAACAGATACCTATCTATAATGGCTGCAAGGGTTTATGATATTTAGTTGTAGTTGTGCTTTGTAGTATATTTCTGTATATTATGTGCTTGCACAATCACTCAATGACACTTTTAGAAACTCCTGTTGTTAAAATAATGTTGATGTGATTTTTATATCCTATGATCTTGTAGATGTATCTTAATGGGACAATGAAAAGTTCTTTGATTTAAAATTCTTTTCAGATATCATTATATATTAAATCTTGTTTTATACTCATTGTTATAAATTTTTTGATTAACGTCCTTGTATTTTGTAATCACAGATTCTTTTCAAAATGCATACTGTAATATCAATAATCAGTGTAATGTAAATTATCCATTAATTAAAGTCTTTGTAATTCTGAATCTTTGTATAAAGGGCTATGGTCGTACCATCAAACGTTTATAGATTAAAATTGATACCTAAATCTAACATGGCTTCTGAAATAATTTTATAAGGTTGGTGTAACACTTGTATTATATTATGTCGCTTTTTGTACCAATTCAAATCATTTATTTCCTGTGTGATAAACTTCTTGGGACTATAGCTACTGATAAATATTTTAGCATTTGATGAACTAAAGGGGGGGGGGTGTCACTGTCCCAATTGTCCCAAACTCAAGAAAAAGTGGATTGGGACGGGGACAAATGGGACAAATGGGACAATTGGGACAAATGGGACAGAGAAAATGGAACAAATGGGACTCAAAAAAGTGAATTCGGACTGGGACAATTGGGGCATTTGGGACAAATGGGACAATTGGGACAAATAGGACAGAGAAATGGAACAAATGGAACAAAAAGTGAATACGGACTGGGACAAATGGGACATTTGGGACAAATGGGACATTTGGGACAATTGGGACAAAAGTGACAGAGGCAACTGGGGCTCAAATGATTGTGTTTTGAGTGGAGTTTAGTGTTTTGTCTTACAACTTGTTAGATAGTAGCACACAACCAAAACTTGTACTTATTAGCATAGTAGTATGATAGAAAAACATTGATGACTGATTTGTCCAACTTTTTGTTTGTCCCAATTGTCCCAAATGTCCCAGTTGTCCCAATTGTCCCAAAAACCAGTCCCAAACTCAAGAAAAAGTAAATTGGGACAGGGACAATTGGGACAGTGAAACTCCCCCAACTAAAGGAAATCTATTGAAGTTTAAATTTAGATGTAAAGCTGTGTTTAAGTAATGTAAAATTGTGTTTGATAGAGTGAGAAATTATATTCTGGGATTCAAATGAATAATATATATCAATTCGTGTTCTGTACATTTATGACAACTTTTGGTAATAGGTAGGTATACAGTACAATGTACAATGTACACTGTACAGTGTGCGCTGTAGTGCATATTACGAGTAGGTACACCTTATTATACAGCGTACGCTGATCACCTATCTATACATTGTACAATGTACAATGTACAATGTACACTGACACCCCTGTACACTGTACACCCCTGTACATATATATACACACTGGAGGCCCACATCTCGTATCATGTTCACACTGCACCAGGAGCAGGTAACAGTGTGCAGCTAAATTGGCGGGAAAGTAGCACAGTGTTCATGTGCATGGCGTGTCAATGGAATGTTAAAACTTTCCTACGTTCTTATGAAGTTATGAAGGGAAACGTTTTCAAAGATGATAAACATATCACGTGTAGTCACTTGAATACGAGGAGTAAAATAATATAGGTGAGCAATACTATACTGTACAAGCATACACGGATTTTACCAATGTACGAAACTTTGCGCAGCATGAAAATACATGATAGACTGATAGGAACTTTCTTCACTGTTGCTAGAAAATATCTTCCGCTAGATACTGATCGCACTTCTAGCTGCCTCAACCTCGTTAAATAACTGATAAATGGAAGATTAAAGTAAAGAAATACCCTAAATGTTGTACTTAACTAAAATAACCTTAACCTGTTAAAGGCCGCTATCTTCTGCTGCTCTGCTAGGAAGATGTCGAGCGAGAGTCCCTCTGACATCAGCTGATCTATCGTGTCAAAGTTCTTATCTTTCTTGGCATACTTCAGATGCTGATCTCCACCCAGATGCTGTGGGGGCGATTAATGAGTTGCTAGCGAGCTTGTAATGAGCTTATAATGAGTTGGTAATGAATTGATGGCTAATGAGATAATTTCATGATTTGATAACAATGAGCTTAAAATTAATCCAGCATTAAAATTACACACTGTTGTACCTATATCTTCTTTATACTCATTGTACTTCAGGAAAATGAGAAAGTAACAAGAAATGATCAACTGCACGTAACACAGTGCGGTGCCTGGCAATTGAAGTTACCTAGTGGTGGTGCACGCGGTCATTACGGAATATGTTTCGCTCATGTTCTTATTTGCCGCAAACTTTTCAATAAAATTGCAATGAAAACGGAAAGGTGACAAGGTCTTGTGGCCGTGTTTTCTAGTGTTAACCCAACAGCATTATCTGTTTGATTTGCGTCCAATGTCCATCAACTTCTACGTTAAGGAGCAGGTGCATCAATCCATGTGATAAAGAGCCCTGCTCAGCCGCGACCGTGTAAAATAATTTATATGCAAAGGCGTACTGTAAATAAAATAAAAAATATAATAAAAGGTGAAGTTCATTTATTGGAGGTATTGAAATATTTAGATAAGATTCTTGCTTTACTTAATCACAGTTCTCAGTGATTAGCTGAAGAGTAAAGCAGCCCATTAAAAACCCTTCTTACTTTCTTACCGTATCCAGGTTCTCAAATCTGACGTTACACCCTTCACACTTGCCTCCTCCTTTCCTTCGTATGATGCCTTTAGCTCTGATAGAGAGAAGATACGTATGATTGGATATGATTAAATAAAACTTAATAAGTTGTGACCTTGGAGTGCGAAGTAAAAAATTAATTCAAAGTTTTGTTAAATTCTACATTGATTATCAATTAAAAATGTTGCGTATGAAAATTGGCCCTTTTCAATCAGAGGATATATTGTTTACAGGGATTTCATTACATGAAAATAGATCTAAATTCACGAAGCACCTACAAGTCTACAATATGGTATCCTATATGATTAATATAACTTAATTAATTGAGATTAATTCTCCACATCAAATTACAAAAATTTCAAGCCTCTCAACATTGAAACTAACAGATAAACAAGTTGTAAAATGAACACATTATAATTAGTAAAAGTCAAAGATCTTTTCTTATCTTATTATCTTAATGATCAGTGTAATGAACTAGCAAATGACTAATTCAATTAACAAGGAAAGTTTTAAATGGCGTATTAAATAATCAATGATGTGCATTTTGCATTATTAAAGTACAGGCAATTGATTTGTATTCATGTCCCAATATGTATGTGATATTTGAATGAAAAGTACCATTCCATCTTTTTCTTCTATTACTCTATTAATCTACATTTTATAGTTATTCTTTCTACAAACCACAGTGTAGTGCTGCACTCAGCACTATTCCGTCAGTCATGCATCATTGTGAAATTATTATCATTGCAAAATTACGTATCATTGTGAGAGGGAAAGGGAGACAAAACGTTTAAATGTCATGCCTACATTAATTATATCATACATTGAATGCCATTTCTCAAGGATTTATGAGGGCCACCAGTTGAATGTTATGTAAAGAGTACTCAGAACTAAGTATTAGCAATAAGCATTTATCACGAGGCATGAATGTAACATAATATATCTCTAGAATTACATTTATGATAATTACATTTACTCATTTACTATAATGATTAAATCAAGAGCCAGTGAAAACTATTGTATTTGAAATTCATGTTATTATATCAATATCATTTTTATTATAATGATTTATGATTCTGCAGCATTTTTAAAGAAAACTTTCAATGAACCGATAACATGGGCCTGATAGACCGATAGGCAACTTGGGCCTTGGCCCATAGCAATGCATGATGGTCATTGGTCGAGATATACCAGGAGTAAAGTTTGGGCATAAATGATGGCATACTAGAAACTTGGCCATTTGGGGATATTTGGGCATGGTATGGGATGGTATTTGTAACAAGTATGGGCATAAGTGGGGCTCAGCATAGTTGGGGCAAGGTATACTTGAGGCCTGGACCCTCGTTAGGACATAGTTAAGGCATATTTTGCAGTCAGCTATTGCAGGACAAGGCATAGTCAGAGGCTCTGACTCAGAGCATAGTTGTATAGTTGGGGTACATATTATCATGTGGCAAACTTGGATCTTGAGGCAAATTTGACAATTTCTCGAGGAAATCATGAACATACTGTAAGTTTGCACGAATGAATCCATTAATTTCTTAATCAAGTTATCAATAGCAATCGATAAAATTTGCAACAAATTTTAATACAATAGTTATCAGGATTTTGAGAATGATTATAAAGTAAAATATCCGTACCGTCCTTTCTTTGTAGCATTCACTTCCTTCTTCAGGATGCTTCTTATAGAGGTTGGTTTAGCTTTCTCGTTGGCTACAAGAAGAAACAAGGTAAAGCTACGTATTACTTTATTCACAGTGGGTTTGCAGAATTTTGGGGTAAATGTTTCAAGATTTTCAAGAAAACTGTACCTGAAGCAAATGGCACCCCCCCCCCTAACCTCAAACGACCTTCATCAGACCCCCTGTGAACATAACAAAGCGTACCTTGTTTCCTGGTCATCCGCCTCTTCTCCACATTAAAAGGTGACTCGTCAGTGAGTGAGTTCGAGTCAATAGTCTGCCAGATCGGGGGGTCGTCCAGGACTTGGGGTTTGTATTTCTGGCCCTCATCCTCAATCTGTATTGAAACGAGTTCAAACATTGAGACAAATGCGCAATTTCATAGAATTGGAGATGATTTTTCACTCCGAATAGGAATTTAGATTAATCGTTTCTCTCAACTTCTGAATAACATGATTTACTGACGTGCTCTACGCTACAATCTCAGTTCTTGCAACCGGCAAAACCATTTACCATCCAGCTAGAGGCTGAACTCATAACACCATGAATTTCCATACCTCAATGCTCAGAGAAACTTGCATAACCCTCAGGGGTAAAGTCAAGAATAGGCTCATTACACTATTACACTACAGAACGCATCAAAACGTTACAGTGTTGCCCAAGGTTACAGTGTTACAAGTTTACAAGGTTTAAAGAGTGGTTGCAGTGTAACAAGGTTATAGTGGTTGCTCGTTCATTTTTAGCAGTACATGGGATTCTTACAATTTAGTTTAATACACCAAAAGTTAAGTCTTACTTATACACCAAAAGTTAAGTTATGAAATTCATTATCGTGAAATTATAATCATGATACATTCTCCAGTTCACTGATCATACAATTCATTGATAAAGATTGATAACATAATACGATTATCAGAAAATAACTACAAGTAGTATAATCTACACAGCTAGTTAAGTAATTAGGAAATAACTTAAATGAAGAATCATGTCCATTGAGGATTCGCAATTCAAACTGAATCAGGTAGAAATATATAAATAAATCACGGCTATTTCTGAATCCACTCATCGAAGAACATTATTCATCAGTAATTAAAATACCTTCAGATATTGGCCTCTAAGCTTTCTTGATGGGTTTTTAGGTGCTTCTTTCAAAGAATCGCGTGATAGCTTTGTCCCGAGTTTCTGAAATTTAAAACTTAGTGTACACGTGAATGCATGACTGTCGAATATGATAATGTCACTTAAGAATGTTAATACATATTATTAGGATAAGTTGAACTGGTAATTGGAATCCAATGTACAATATAATAATATTATAATATACATAAAATTTAAACTTGATATGTCAGGACGATATATATGGCGTCCAATCAATGATAGCAAACCTTGTGCACGGTATTAAGCCAGGATGTAATCTGCTCCACTGTTTTGATCGTAGTGCCCCGCTCCTTTGCCCTCGACAGCACATCACATGAACCCTGCGATTTGGTGATGGACGCCAGCTCCATCAACTTACTCGCTCGAGACCTCTGTGACGACTGGAAAAAGTAAAATGTTAACTTCGATGACATGTTTAACATATTTTTCAACACGTCATGCAGATGTAACTGCAGCAGGCAGCTTCAAGGAAATTGGAAAATTTGTGCTTTGATATCGATGAATATTTCTTGCTCACCGCCTGTGGTTTTTTCCACTGTTCAGAGTAGGCCCATTCGCTTGGGGTGAGACCAACATCACGCATCGACTGACTCGTACTGCAATACCAATTATTAGTTGTTGTTATAATGTAGATGTAGATTAAAAGACAGCTTCATCACAAATGAAATAATGATAATGCCAGAGCCCATCTAACAACATCGAGAATTGATTCCCCCCCCCCCACCACCCGTGAAATTCCCTGTTAATAACTTGATAGAATAAGCTTATAAGCCTCCGGAGAGATACTCAGCGAAAAAAATATATACAGTATTAAAGTATCATATATTTTAACTTTGTAACGAGAATTTTTAGCGATACGACGTGATGAAAACATACTCAGGCCTGGAAAAGGGACTGGGGCCAGGATTACTGAAGGGTGAGCACGGAGGCACTGAATCCCTTGTTTGAGGTTTGTCAGTGATCAAGTACTGCACTTCTTTACCAAAGAAATACTCCACTCTACCCCCCAGCTTTCTTATCTCCTTCTCCAACCATGCTGCCTGTTCAAATGGTCAAGATTACTAAACGATCTTGAAAATACTAGGAAAATACTCACCTAGAAAACACCTCGAATTAAAGCATGGAAATTGGAATTCACTGGATTACAATCAAAATTAATCTTGAAACCCCCTTTTTATTTATGAGCAGAAATCAAGACAGAAATATGAATAAGTAGGTCAATTTACTGATTTATTGTTAGAGAGTAAGAGTGCAATACTGCAATAGAGCTCAAAAAAGACCTTACAGTGCTTGAATTTTTGAAATCAAAGTAAAAAACTTTGTTTTCAAGAGCCTTGTATCTTAACGACTCATTCTTGGAATCAGCAGCCTTGTCAGTTGGCCTTTCTTTGACATAATACTCTGATTTCTTGCTAGGGCCTGAAATTTTTAAAAGTTGAAAAATAAATTCACAATATATATTCAACATTTATAAGCATATTATATTTCATGTCTTTTGCTATGTAGTTTTTGATCAGGGCCCTTTCATAATCATTATTTTCACTTCTGAGGCTTAGATCAAAAATCATCTTGAACTAGGAACTATGTGCCTAGGAACATAACAGCCAAGTTTCGAGGTCTACCTCGAAGATTTTAATTGTTTAAATTGATTTCTGGTAAATCATGATTGTAAGTTGTGTGCCCACTGTACTAACAGTTTAACAGACAAATTTATCAATTTGAAAATTGATAACTTTAGTTTTTGGCCATCCATAAAGGACATATGCAACGAGAGGGGAGGGGAAGTCTGGCCAATGCAGACGTTTGGAGACATATGGTGGACTGGGGGAGGGGGTGTTTGGCAAATGCAGATGTCTGCAGTTTATGGAAATTTTGATTGATTTGGCAGGTATTTCATTAGAAAATTGTGAAAATTTGGGCCCAAAAATGACGATAAGACAAGACAAATGCGGACATCTGGGGAGGGAGGGGTTTCTGGAATGCAGGCATTTGCAGACAAGGGGGAGGGAGGGGTCTAAAATGTCTGAAATTTTTCAGACATTTCAGCCTACTGCTACTGAAAGGAAATTTGCCTCTAGACTCCCCAGGCCCCTGAAACGAATTTATCATGATAACATTGCAATGATTCATTATTGCCTGAATATGAAATTACATTCAAGGAATTAATACAAAATTTCTATACAGGATTTTCTAAACAATATGTAAAAAGTGTATTATATTATATCCAATGTCTTATCTATACTTATAAGTTTATAACATTTTAATCATCATGATGCAATAGCTCCATTCTCTACAGTATTTGAGAGCCTAACTTACCTAAGTTTATTGTTTATTTAGATTTGACTAGAAATTGGGTAATTACTCAGTACCTAAGTACCTACTTCAACTACATGTGCACTTAAAATCATATTAAAAATTGTGACACACATAGTACACATAGTACCACACATAGTAGTGTAAGTAGACAGCATGTGTAAAGTAATGAGTACATGATGTGCACCATTTATATAGCAGACAATAGACATAGTCAGTTCATATTACACTGACATGGGGGAGTGTCAGTTAACTCTGTTTTACTAATTTTGGTAGTTCATATTTAATTTTAATAGCTGATTTTTAAAAACAGCTATTAAAAACTAATCCTGCAGGTATTAAAAACAAATCCCTGATATTAAAAACAACAATACTTGAGTGGCAATACTTGAGTGGCAATACATGAGTGGTAATTTTATATCAACCTGACATTGTCCTTCCCACAAAACTAGCAATGTCTAAGCGTGTAAGAAAAACTTTAATTTATTTATTTATTATATATTATAGTTGACTCACCTTTCTTAGGGAAATTTGGCATCCTTTAGATGTTCTTCAGTGGAAATAAAGCACATTCATAACACCACCTCAGTTAGTTAAGTACTCTTTAGTCTTTAGTCTCAAATAGATAAGGGGGGGGGGGGCAATTGTATATTTTTTAAATAGATTTTTACTATAGTGGGGAACATTTATTTGAAAAAAATTGAAAGTCTAATATATAGGTAAAGTAAAGTGGCACATGAATTATGTTTGTGCCACCATATGCAATTAAATCTGGCCTTGCCAAGGAAATATCAAGAGAAATTAAGGCAAAAGAGTAAAAGAGGCATCATTGCTATGAAAACCAATATTGTGCAGATTATAATCAGCTCTTTGAGCTGAGAGTCCTTTCTATTACACTACTAGTGTTAAATTCTGTGCTGTAGTTTTTGAAAATTTGACTTTTTTACTTCATATTCAGAATCTCAAGATAAAGAATGGACATTTACTTGAATAACAGAAGATATTTCAAATAATAATAATAATATATTTGAATTAAAAAGAAAATCTTTCTTCAAGACATCAATCTGCAAGACTTTTCTCCAACTCCGTACTTGAACACCTACATGATTCCTTTAGGTAATGCAATGAGGAGAGCAGTAGGATCTTAATGAGTCACACCAAGATGAGTGGTGTGCAGGCATCTTCAGTCCAATACCTACCTCAGCTTTCGGGGTGTTTAAATTGCGAGAGCTTTTTATGAGGTAGGCCCCCCAGCAGTCACCCCCTGGTACCAGGGTATAGCACCGTCAAGTGCAGTGACCACCTGCCTGAATGAATCTGAAACTTGCTCTTTGGTCTTTGTCTTTACTCCAAGCACCAAGAAATTAAGCAACACACTAAGTGAAGAGAAGTAGAGGACTGGCGGATGGATATCAATTTCAAATTCAGATAGATTGTTTTCATAAAACTGTGGCTAAGGTTGGTCAATAATAAATGCTGATATCAGTAGTTAAAGTAGTTTACAAATTTACCATTAAACGCAATTCTAGGTTTACAAAAGTGTACAATTTAATTGGGTTGAATAGAAGTGTAGTTGATTATGAAGACAGTTCCTGGCCTGGATCAACGTGAAAAAAACAAAATTGTCCATTGTCAGTATGAGAATCAGTTGTCAGAATATGTCTGAGAAAGCACTAATAAACACACTGAAATTGTGATCACCATTAGTGTACCACAATTTCACAAAATAGCTTTAATTGATGTCTTGAAGAACGATTTCTTTTCAATTCAAATGGCTTTAATATAATTTGATATAAAAACCTAGTATTAAGCATATGTGTGCAGAGTGCAGACTGCTCGATTGACAGAGGCCTCGATAAAGACACGCGGATTTCCTCTGTGTGCTTCAACTTTCAATAAAATTTATTTAAAAGCACACAATTTTGTGCGTCTTTATTGAGGCCTTTTTCAATCAAGTGGTCTGCACACATATGGGTATGAGTAAAGGAGAGTAGGGCATAAATATAGGGCATAAATAAAAACCAACCTGAATTTTAAATTTATATCTGAAGTCGAAAATTTTGATAGTGAATTGTTGAAAAAGGCCTCGATAAAGTCTTAGTCTAAGTAAAATGGCCAGGGCCGGTTTAATTGACCAGGCCAGTGGCAGCCTTGCTGAGCATGGAGACTATCCCTAGTACACTAGGCAAAGGGTGTGAACTCCTGGGTGGTGTTTTAGGTCACCTGACTGCTGGGGATATCCTGAGCTAGGAGCAGCCCACCAGTACAGGACCCCCACTGGACAGCTGAGCTGCCAACACCTGTGGCAAAGCAAAGCAATGCTTGCCTCAATAAAGATGCATGACCGAATTCATATAGAAAGTTGAAGCACGCAGAGGAAATCTGTGCATCTTCATTGAGGCCTCTTTCAATCGAGCAGTCTGCACACATATGCATAACCAACGAAGTTCTATTTTCCTCTCAGCTCCTTCATTTAAAAGCTCCTTCATAATAAATAGCTCCTTCATAAAATTGAATAATTGATTTTGCTGCTCATAACTTTTGATCTGATTGGAATTTTTCCATGTGGTAAAAAGTATCGAATCAATTTGAATGGTAGTGTAAAAAAATTGTGAACAGGGTGCTGCATAACAGTGCCACGTGAGCTGTGTGTTTGCAGGCCCGGTGGGCCTGCTAGCATACAATGAATTAAACAAATGAAATTTATCCATATTTTTAGTAGATATTTTTGTAGATATTTTTCAAAGTCAAATGGCAAAATGAATGCTTTGCCAATTTTTTTTTCTCAGCACTATTTCCATTAAGGTTTTTGCACAGGCCACAGAACCATTCTAGGCCAGATTTAAGAAAAAGCCACAAAAACAGGCCACTTAAGCCGCGAAAACACACCTTGTTGGCCTTTACTAAGTTGGCCTTTTTTATCAAGCCTTATATGGATGAAATGGAATCATTTTTGAACCATTTTAAGGGACCCCTTGAACATAAAATTTTCAATTGAGGATTTTTGCCTTGAGATAACTGTCTTGAGATAATTATCTCAAGACAGTTATCTCAAGGCAAAAATCCTCAATTGAAAATTTTATGTTCAAGGGGTCCCTTAAAATGGTTCAAAAATGATTCCATTTCATCCATATAAGGCTGGATAAAAAAGTCCTTCAATGCAATTCATTTGGTAAAAATGGGTTAAAGCAGTTATCTCAACTCTCAAGGCAGTTATCTCAAAACAGTTATCTACTTATCTAATCTCAAGGCAGTTTAAACTGCCTTGAGATTAGATAACTGTTTTGAGATAACTGCCTTGAGATAACTGATTTAACCCATTTTTACCAAATGAATTGCATTGAAGGACTTCAGACTTGTCCTAAGCTACGTTGTAGGACCAATTTTGGGCGCGCAAGCGCGCGTGTTTCGAAAAAAGGCGCGCGTGTTTCAAAGAAAGGCACGCGTGACGCGCGTGTTTCGAAGAAAGGCGCGCGTGACGCGCGTGTTTCGAAGAAAGGCGCGCGTGACGCGCGTGTTTCGAAGAAAAGGCGCGCGTGACGCGCGTGTTTCGAAGAAAAGGCGCGCGCGGCGCGAACAAACAGGGGCACATAGCATGTGACAACAGCCGCTTATGAATGGCACTGGAGTGAAATGGTGCTAAGGGATCGTTCACATATTACGTAATCACCTAGGGGGAGGGAGGGGGTTTCCAAATGATTACGTTACATGTTATTGTAACAAATACAACTACTGTAAACTTGATTACGAGGGGGAGGGGGGGTTAAAATCGGCCGAAAATTGATTACGTAATATGTGAACGATCCCTAAATAATTTTAAACATTTGATATTGATCAATTGGTTCCTAAGCCCGCATAGGTGAGTGTACGCGCCGCGCGCTTCCCTATGGGGAAGCGCGCCGCGCGAGCCACACAGGGATATACGTGTTTAGCTTCCTAAGCCCGCATAGGTGTGTGTACGCGCCGCGCGCTTCCCTACGGGACACTGGGGAAGCGCGCCGCGTGAGCCACACAGGGATATACGTGTTTAGCAAGTGTTTAGCAAATCAATTGGGTATGAGATTTGAGATGGTTTTATACCATTATGCTTACTTTACATATTTGAATTAAAAAGAAATCTTTCTTCCAGACATCAATCTGCAAGACCTTTTCTCCAACTCCTTACTTGAACACCAACATGATCCCCTTAGGTAATGCAATGAGGAGAGCAGTAGGATTCAAGTGAGTCACACCAAGATGAGTGGTGTGTAGGCATCATCAGTTCAATACCTACCTCTGCTTTCGGGGTATTTAAATTGCAAGAGCTTTTTATGAGGTAGGCCCCCAGCAGTCACCCCCTGGCATGGTACCATCTGCCTGAATGAGACTGAAAATTGCTCTTTGGTATTTGCCTTTACTCCAAGCATCAAGAAATTAAGGAACACACTTAGTGCAGAGAAGTAAAGGACCAGTGGATGGATCAGGGTATATTTGTGACCTTTTAGGTTGCACATTAATTAAATTAATGAGAGTGCCATGAATCCTTGATAAAATTGAAGGGAATGCCAGTTATCTGATACGCAAGGAAAAATTTAACAAGTATCTTATGGAAAACCCCTTTGTTGCTAAAAGGAAAGGTTTTAATACTTTTTCTCATAATGGGTAATTAATATTATTATGTCTCTGTGTTTTTTATTCATTTTTTAGTTTTAACCATAATTTTGTTTTCAGAGTCTTAAATTATTTCTAATTTTTTATGTATATATTTTGGTGAAACTTAACTTTTAATTCATAACAAACTCATGTTTGTCAGGGCACTATATCATAGTGCAACTTATTGTATTATTTAAACTGAATATTGAGAGTACCTTGTAGAGGTACATGACGTGAAAAAGGATGATGAAGAGCAAGTTTGTTCTATTTGTGTTGTATTCATTACAAAACTATTATCTTATCTTATCTTATCCTGATCCAATACCTCATCTTGAGAGATGACTCTTCTGAAAACAAGAATGTTAATGATAATAATAACAATCTTGCAATAAAAAATCTTGCTATTGGTGTTTTACAATTGGTAACCCCTTTGTTCAAATCATGAGCAATGAAATTCGACATGCTAATAAAACTAATTACAGAAGTTAATCATTTCTCGTTTGATGAAGTCTATCCCAAAGTGTTGTTCTGAACAGGACTTAAATATTTGTTTTGATTCCAGTCATTAAAATCTTCAATCTTTTATATTGAATGACTTGACACCAAGTTTAATTAACTTATTACAATTTTTCCTTCTTGAAGTTAATTGATGATGATAATTTTATCTTACTGATTACAAGTTATGCTCGAAGTGATGGTGACTTAGAAGATGGATACCTTAATTTGAGCAATGAAGTGATCACCCAGTCTTACTAAAGTACTAATTTGCAATGGGAGATGAAGAACCTCTGCTTTCTGGCAATTTGAGAACAACATATTTTGTATTTATTGTGCTGACAATATCACTCTCTCGGTAATTTTATCTTCTATTCTATTATGATTAAAATTTCTAAAAACAATTTAAATTTTATTAAGCAGGTAAGTACTACATGACTATGTTATTCAGAAGGGGTTCCTTTTCTTTGAAGTGATTTCAACTTAATTTGATTTTCAGCTATTCATTTAAAGAATGCTGCAAATTAAACCTTAATAATGCTAAACTAAGTTTTCCTATCATAGATGTAACATTAAAAAACATTGTATTTTGTCTTATTAGTTTTTTTTTTCAATTCACATAAATCATTGAATTGAATCAAATTATTCAGATTATTTTGAGGTTCTACTGAAGTCATACAAACTTGTCTTTTCTATAATTATCATTTTCCTGGCATTGTCAGAGTCATTATTAGAATCAGGAAACACTGATGAAGCAATTCTATATCATTTTATGGGAAATAGTTTTTGTGCCTCACAACCATAGACTTCATATCATATAAGCATATAGCTTAAGGACTTCCTCTCACTCTACCTTCACACAAATGTTCAAGTCTGGATTAGGCTACTGGGTAAGGACTAAGGTAAGGTTCTATTAACAATTCATACATTGTATTATACTCATTTCAGAGTTCTCTATGGATATGATAGAGGGGCAATTGGTGGGGCATCAATTGGGTTACTCAATGATGGTTTGCTCAATACACATCAATATGCTGTAAGTTGATATTACCAATACTTTTATTCTCATGTCATATGCAGATTTCCTTTAAGCTCTTTAATGGACTAAAGTTTGCTACTTCACGATGAGATATACCTTAGTACAGTACAGAAAATTTATTCATTGGATAAATTTTGCAACATACCTACAGACATTTATTTTTCATGAATGAATGAATCCACAGTAAAATACTGGAAATATATTTTGAAAATGGTAATAGGACAATAAAAATACATACCACTAATCATTCAATTACGTGAAAGAAAATGCAATGGATAAGTTGGGTATTTTCTTAATAGGTGATATTTGTTTTCCTTCCTATAACTCCATGATGAAAATGAAACAAAATATGAAACAAAATATAAAGTAGGTACCTATCTCATAGATTTTATAAGCATGAAATTTATACAATATTTTAAGCTCAAAAAACATTCATATTCACATCCCACAGGTCCTTGTTAGTCTCCCTATATTTGCAAGTGTCGCTGGCTGTATTGTTGCAGGCATACTACAGAGCAGATTCGGTAGAAAGCTTGCCCTCATTATTTCTACATTGGCATACTGTGTGGGAATAGTCTTTGTTATTGTTTTTAAAGATCCATCCTTTTATACCCTTCTTTTTGGAAGAATACTTTCAAATATCGCGTTTGGTGAGTTTTTATTTCAATTTACTTATTACCTCAGTTAAAGGGGCAGTTCAAACTGCACTTTACCTGTATTTTGTGTTTGCAGCAGAAGCTTGCGTGATGTACATGTCTGTATGCCAAGCAAACATAAGCTGCATACACAAAAGACATACAAACTTCAATTCTAAATTTTGAACTGTCACTACAATACTACCGAAGTAATAAGTGCTACAATGTAATGAAATAAATTGGAACATTTCTTACATTTCTTGTTAATTAGATTTGAAATCATGAAGCTTATGGCAAACTATATGCATATGGTATTTAATGTGTACTGATTTTTATTTTCTCTGCTACCAGGTATGGCCAACAACACATCTCTGGTTTATGTTATTGAAATAACACCAAGCATATACCGTGGTATTGTCCTTGTAAATACACTTGCTGTTCCATTTGGGAACAGTGTGTCAGGATTGATAAACTTGGCTATCTCGAAACTCGAGGCAGTGACTGTTGAAGAGTAAATTAGATACTTTATCAATGTACACTATGGACTCGAATAAACTTCAACTTTCAATACTTATAATACAATAATTTTGCTCATCAGTCAAACGTGACTCTTGAAGGGATAGTAAAAAGGGTCAAGGTGAAAAGAACTAAGTGCAGCTCTTTTTGGTACATAATTGAAAAAAAACTTTCACTTTTCCATAAGATTTTAAATTAGAGTGGGGGGGGGCCAACCCCCTCAATTTTGAATATCAAAAATCGCTTAATAGGGTTTTTAATTTTGGGGGTTTTAGGGGGTTTTAGGGGCTTAATTCTTAGTGAAAAAGGGGAATTTTTTTCTCAAATGGTACCATTTTGTTCTGATTTTTTGCACCATTTCAAATGGTACCATTTTGGTCAGGGGATTTTTGGCGATTTTAGAAATGGTACCATTTTTGTTTCTGTTTTGGTACCATTTTTGTTTATAATTTTTGGGAAATTTTGAAATGGCATTTTGTTTCTGATTTTCAGCATCTTTTCAAAATGGTACCATTTTGTTTCCATTTTTTGCTCTTTTGTTCTGATTTTTTGCTCCATTTCAAAATGGTACCATTTTGCTTCCTGATTTTTTGCACCATTTCAAAATGGTGCCATTTTTGTCGTGATTTTATGAATTTTAGAAATACCATTTTTTGTTTCCGGTTTTTGGTACCATTTTGTTTATAATTTTTTGGAACTTTTATGAAATGGTACCATTTTGTTTCTGATTTTCAGCATCTTTTTCAAATGGTACCATTTTGTTTCGATTTTGCACCCTTTCGAAATGGTACCATTTTTGTTTCTGATTTTCAGCATCTTTTAAATGGTACCATTTGTTTCTGATTTTTGCACCTTCGAAATGGTACCATTTGTGTTCTTGATTTTTTGCACCATTTCAAAATGGTTCCATTTTTGGTCGTGATTTTGGCGATTTTTGGAATTGGTTCCATTTTTGTTTCCGGTTTTTGGTACCATTTTGTTTATAATTTTGGAACTTTTATGAAATGGTACCATTTTGTTGATTTTCAGCATCTCTTTTTTCAAATGGTACCTTTTTTATTCGTGATTTTTGGCAACTTTTCAAAATGGTAATTTTTGTTTTTCATTTGGTGTTTTTGAAATCATACTAAAATAATTTTGCTGTCGATAGGGGTTTAATTTGGGGGTTTAATTTTGCTGTCGATAGGGGGTTTAATTTTAGGGTTTAATTTAACCCCTGGTGGATATAACAAATTTCCAATAGGGCCTTTTATTTTGGGGTGCCCCCCCCCAGAGTTGACAAAATATGTGTCATTTATTGCGCATTAATAACATAACTTCATCTTGATGATAACCTTACAACCCCTATTACAGGCTGATGCTAACAATATGTCTGGTTCCAGAATTGCAGCTGCTCATTCTAATACCACCCTAATGTCATATGTCAATATTTGATCAAGGTTGGTATTTGAATCTATAGTTTAAAAGCTGTAGAATAGGGAACAGAGATTCATTATAAGCTAGGTTTATTTGGATAGATATAAGATAATTCGATCCATATATAGGTAATGTTACCTTATTGGCCCTCATTTAACCGGCCCTTAAGGACAAAGACAACTTAAAATTCTTGTCCAAATGGCCGGTTTAAAAAATGGCCAGTTAAAGAGGGCCAATTTAAAGGCCAGTTGATTTAGGCCAAATGAAACTTTTATTACAGTTCAATTCATTTGACCGTCATTATATAACACAGACAATGACCTAAATCATGATATAGACCAGTATTTGAGTTTTTTGATGTAATTTACTTGGTATTATGTTGTTTTTTTTTGACTAAAATTCCTTGGTTGGTTACTGCTTGAAAATTTTTTCTATAGGCTGGTTAAA
This sequence comes from Beroe forskalii, assembly GCA_011033025.1. Classification (NCBI taxonomy): domain Eukaryota; kingdom Metazoa; phylum Ctenophora; class Nuda; order Beroida; family Beroidae; genus Beroe; species Beroe forskalii. The sequence continues at coordinate 21,512 of WFMF01000441.1, forward strand.
AAGGGCCACTAATAACTATTAATAAAGGCCAGGTTGAATAAAAGCCAATAAGGTATAGACATGTTATTTATATCTCAAGCGTTCAAAATGTACGCTGCACACACAAAAGAAGCCAAAAAATGCAGTTTGGACTGCCACTGTAAATGCTTTAATGGTATTTTTCTGAGTATTTCCCTTTCAATTTCAATCAGGAAAATTGGAAAAGAGTAGATCCGAAGCAGCTAAGTTATACAATAGCTTGAGTAACACACAATATAAAGATCTACTGGAAATAGCTGGAGACAACCAGAGATAGCACGTCAACCAGATCGGAAGTGTAGCTAGATGATAAATTTATTGATATTGTAGAACCTACCTATTTCCTAAAAAGTGAATTTTATAGAACTCTGCGTATACTGTACACTACAGTGTACGCCCTTATTTCAGTGTTAGATTTATTATAATTATCCATCAACTAATCAATGCTTTGGTTGAAGTCAATCAGAATATAATATGGACTAATTAAATCTTACTTGCTGCTGCAGACAGAAAATGCAGTCGCAATCAACAGAGGTTCTATCAGAAGGAGATAACCATGTAGTTGCACTGATCTTGATTGGTCAACTTTCGGTTTCACTGCTGTGTGGTAACACCCCAAGCAAGGTCACTGGTCCAATCGATATCAAATATCCTCTGGCAGATAAAGATTTTCAACGAATAATGTATAGATACAAACTGTTCCTTTATCTAATGACCAGCTATTATATCCCTCTATAGGGGCCTCATGTTGCAATGAGGCAGCCGTTTCAATACCGTATTACACCATCCAAGGTGGACTCGAAACTCGAATGCTCATTAGTACAATAATTGGTATTGACAGGGAGAATGTAGAGAAGTGTAAATTAGTGCAACATGGCCACTTCTGTGGTCTTATGATACTGTACTGGCAACCACGACCTGTGTGAAAGTACTCTAATTGCTCAAGTACTTTCACCACTGAGTGATGTAATAAAGAAACTGCTGAATCACGAATATGCCGTTTAGAACCTTCTATATTCCTACATCCTTATATCTTTCGACAGGATAGTTTTGCCAATAACATTCCAAATGAGCGATTTTTATCAGATATCTTGATTTTTCAAAAGATTAAAATTGAAATGAAATGAACTTCTCAGCTACTACGCAGTGGAGATTGCACAGACAAGTGGTATCGGGGATGGAAATGATGCCACTGCAGCCTTTGCTGTCAGTGAAACCGTATTTGTCACCAATTTCATAGGTCAGCTATAGTCCTTCCCATGTAATAATATCAAGAGCTGATGTTTACCAGTTGTTCAGGTTATTGCACAGTTTTAAACCTATCTTGTTGCTCAGTTTATTGCTCACTTTCATACCTACACTACCTGCGATGCACAGTTTATATTGCAGGTTTCCTTAAGACTGAGCCCAAAGCTGGGACTTGAAAAGAGTGAGTAAGAGCATGTATTTTCAGGAGTTCTGATATCCATGTTTTTGGTAGAGACGCTTGGGAGGAGAAAGGATTTTTAATGATTTGAACAGTATTAACGATTGAAATACGGCATACGCATTACATTGAGTCAAATTCTATAATCTCATTTACGGAAACCTTCATCAGGTTCCATCGTATGAATTCAATCTGAATACTGAGTTGTGTCCAAGGATTCAAAAAAGAACTGATTCTTGATTGCATTTTACAAGTTCAAATTCTTGATCACAACTTACACGATTCAAATTGATCATCTTTTAAGTTGCAATGATTTAGAACTACTCTCCATACTGAGCTATGATATGTATCAGAAATAGAGCCCGCCTCGACATTCTCCTCTCCTTGAGATGTACTTCTCATCCCACTCGGAGTTACAATAAATTCCACGACACCCAGCACTTCACCTCCAAACATCATGTCTCCTCCAATCCTGCACGAAGTGACAACAGAGGATGCAATGAGACGCACTGGATGAACAGTAGATACCACTCTACCAAGTCTTCTAATCCGACCTATAACTTGGATAGGCCCAGTGTAGCCAGGGACTGGACAGTGCATCCGATGATGAGCATTCCCATCTTCTGCTTCATGCTCGGTGAGCTCACTGAGCGTTAGTTTCTGATTTTTAAATTGCTGTGGGCCATAAAGCTGTTCAATATCAGTAAATTTCACTGTGAATTTCTGACCTGCAATCAATTTTTTTGTCAACACCAAAATATCCTAATTATCCTTTGCCACTTGTTGACGTACTCGTATACCCTTCTCATCTGAAACTTCCTGAAATCCAGGTTACTGGCAAGTAGAGCGAAGGAAAGCCAAGCTCCAACTCCTTGCAGACATTGAGTCGCGATGTGACTTGGAACCTGAACCGTTTGACAGTGGCAAGGAGTACTTGGAGTACACCCCTGTCTGTATCACAGGTACACTAATTAATTGTAATCATGCTTACTTTTTTTTTATTCAACGACCTAAGTAAAAGTTTGTCGTGTAAGGAAGTTTAAATTGAAAAGTTTTTGTTTGTTAGGTCCCCACTTTAGCGTTTTACGAACTGCAATCAGTTCAAATCACAGAAACTCCACCTTACACTTATATCACTTCAAATCACTGACCCACTGATCATATCAAACACTTGAAAACTTCTCCCTCATCCTTTTACACTTCTCATTGCCCCACTTCTTGGTGTATCCGCGGAACTTCTTGTTAGTTGTCAGGTAGATGAAGGGGTTTATCCAATTCATCAGCATCACCAAGCTCCAAGCAGCTTCCTCCAACGACCCACCCTCATTCGTTATTATCATTTCAATGAGCTTGGGGCAGCACTGACATCAGGAAGAAAGCTGTGACCAGGAGAACTATAACGATGTTAGTCTTCTTGACGCCCGTGGTAGATTTCCTGAAAGCAATCGCTATCAGGAGGATGTTACTGATAACCAGGATAATGGTGGGTACCCCGCCATAGAGACACTTGATAGCTCCCGCTATGAGTTTCCGGATCTTCGGGTGTTCTCCGGAAGTGGTGAAGATGACTTGGCACGATCCCATTTCGGGCTTGAAGTCCACTTTGCTCTCCCAGCCGATGATGATGTAAATGTTCCATGCTACAGTCATGCAGCTCCAGACAACGGTTACAGCTGTGACGAGTATCTTCTGTTTGCGAGAGGGGGAGAGGTTGTTGAGCGGGTAGAGACAACGGTAGATCTTGTTTAGTGACAGGAGCATGATCAAGACAATGTTTCCCACCAAGAATAAGTACAGAAATACCGCTTGAACGATGCAGAATCCCACTCCAAAAATCCACGATGGGAATTTAAAGTAGACAACAGTTGTGGGCAACATTACTACGAAACAGTTTAAGATATCGCAGACTGCCAGGTTTTGTACGATCCAGACTGATATTTCGTCAAGTTTTAGTGCCCGATGACGGATTGTCGCGTGCAGGACGAAGCAATTTCCTGTCACCCCCAGAATGAAGGATACCAAGTACCAAATCTGCAGGGCTAAAAGTGGACCGGAGCCAATAAAATCATGGTTCTTTGAACTGTGGAGTTTAATCGATTCTGCTGTACCTGCGACTAAGACTTGCAGTATGCTTAGATTTTCAGTTGACATCAATTCTTGGCTAATGGATTACGTGGGTTACATGTTGGTTTCACTAAGTCCTTTCACAATATTGTTAGCTAATAATATAAGGATATAAGAAACCAATCCATCACTATAATGGCCTCATCCGTTGTACTTTCAAGGGGATTGCAATTTTCACTGCCATTTTCAGATCCTGGCCTTAAAAATTACATGGCAATAATATTATGAACTAAAATGAAAATGAACTAAAACGATTTTATGAAATCAACGGACACACGATACGATTTGATGAAACAATTATCACTTTAGCAGCACGGTTGCTCCTTTCCTTTTGTTAGTTGTTCCGCTACATTGTTAGGCCTTTAGTTCACACAATTTCCAGAACACTGCTAGGTTTACAAATAAACAAAAAAAAACTGGTGATTTCATTTAATTAACATCTAACAATGCAAAGGAGCCTAGGTATATCAATATATCAGAAGAGGGGACCTTGCAAGGTAACCGCTGATGATAAACAGTAAATTAGTCTCTTCCCTCTCCACTCTGATCCTTGGATCGATATTCATATATGGGTATATGACTGTCATATACCAATACACCTAGACTTTATTCTTTCGAATTTTTCAGACTACGTCGTAGTCTGAAAAATTCGAAAGAATAAAGTCTATTAAAGCCTCGAAGACGATTGGTTCCCAAGCCCAGTGACAGAACCCTGGCGAGCGAGAGAGCGTCGCTCGACAACCAACAGCCACATTTGTGGCGACCTAGTGGACCATGACAACCAAATTTTTCCATGAAAACCAAATTATCATTGAAGTTTTGCATACTATAAACTACTTACAATAGTGAACAACAGCCCACAGATCATAGCCATTACTTAAAACTTTATAATGACTGAGTATTTCATTGTGTTTGAAAAGTGTAAAAAGCATGGTTTTACGCGTCAAGAGTAGGTATTATGCCGACGAAAGTCTTCACTACGTTTACGATAACTGCCTCAAGTCCTCGCAGCTGTACTGTATCCTTAAAAGCCTTAGTTTTTACTTCAAATATCTATTATTATGCGTGGGATATTTACTTGTGTTTGAAATTGAATTTTATTAACCATACGTTAATTATTCGTTATATTTGAGCATATGGAGAAACTTCAAAGTAGTCTCGTTCAAACGATAGTTCAAATGATAAAAGACACGCAGCTCTAAAATGTGCTGGTCGTCAGAAAAAGCTACGCTCGCTGATCGTGGTCGCCATGCTCGACGACCACAATACAGTACAGGTAAATCTCGTCCTACGCTCGCTGGTCGTCAGAGCTGCGCTCGATGGTGGTCGCCGGCAAATAAATACTCACAATAATCACTGTGTAAACTGTTTTGGCTATAGCTTGAGAACGGATCAATATTTTTCAAAATTCTTTTTTCCCCTGGTAGATGAATGTTTTGCGAAGGTTCTAAATATGCTTAAACGTGTCTATTATTACTAACAAACTGTTGAAACACAAGGGAAATATCTTGTTTTGAAAAAGTACGTTTTCGGCCGTAACATTGCGTCTGAACGATATTTATTCAAAATTCTTTTTTTTCCTCTGGTAGATGACTGTTTCGCGGAGGTTCTAAACATGCTTAAAGAGTTGAGTATTACAAACAAGGTGTTGAAACACAAGAAAATATCTAATTTCTGGAAAAGTAACTTTGGGCTACAACATTGCGTCGGATCGATATTTCTTTAAATTCTTTTTTCCTCGGGTGAATGAATGTTATGTGAAGGTTCTAAACACGCTTTAATAAGTTGAGTATATACGACAAACTGTTGAAACACAAGGAAATATTAAGTTATGAAAAATTTTGGCTACAACATGGCGTCTTTTCTAAATATTTCTCAAAATTCTTACTTCCTCTGGTAAATTAAATTATTGCAAAGGTTCTAAACATGCTTAAATGAGTTGAGTATTACAAACAAGGTGTTGAAACACAAGAAAATATAAAATTTCTGGAAAAAGTAACTTTGGGCTACAACATTGCGTCGGATCGATATTTCTTTTGAAATTCTTTTTTCCTCGGGTGAATGAATGTTATGTGAAGGTTCTAAACACGCTTAAATAAGTTGAGAACGACAAATTGTTGAAACACAAGGAAATATTAAGTTTATGAAAAGTTTTGGCTATAACATGGTGTTTGATCGATAATTCTTCAGATTTTTGTTCCTCTGGTAGATAAATTTTGCATAGTCTCTAGACGTGCTTAAATATGAGTATTAATGGCAAAACAGTCTGAAGACAAGGGAATTTTTAGTTTTCGAAAATTTATTTTCGGTTGGGAGATTACGGCTGACCGATATTTTTCAAAATTCAGATGGGAAATACCATGAGAATTTTTAGCCTGCGGCGGGCCGTTCTGATCAAATTATACATTACAAATTGATCTTAGAGGCCTATTCAGATGGAATTACCATGAAATTTTTCGCCTGCGGCGGGCCGTTGTGATCAAATTATCCATTAAAATTGATCTTAGAGGCATATTCAGATGGGAAACACCATTAAATTTTTCGCCTGCGGCGGGCCGTCTGATCAAATTACACATTACAAATTGATCTTAGAGGCCTATTCAGATGGAATTACCATGAATTTTCGCCTACAGATCAAATTATACATTACTAATTGATCTTAGAGGCCTATTCAGATGGAATTACCATGAAATTTTTCGCCTGCGGCGGGCCGTTGTGATTAGGCTTTCCAGTCCGATAATCGAAACCGATAATTATCTCCGATAATTCGTCAAAATAAATTATCGGTTTATCTAGATAAAAATTATTTTTATCTAGATAAAATAGCAAAAAAGCTTGCATTGAAAATGCTAGTAAAATTGAAAAATTTCATTGAAAAAACTCTTACTTTCGGACTGGTTTCAACTTTCACCAGTCTGAAGGATCACTGCCACCAGTCTAGCATGTCATTGGTATCTTTCTGACCAATCACCAACACCAGTCCGACATACAGACACCTATTTGATCTTTTGGTTGAGCTATCCCTGATGCATCACTGACACTTGTTTAGTGGATAACTGATACCGACACAAATCTGACACCAGTGACACTATTCTGTCGTGTCACGGACACAAGTCAGATATTTATCATTGAAACTGGCGAAGTATCACTGACACTGAACAAAGTAACAATCTGCTAGATGACTGACACCAGTCTGCCGTATGACGTATCACTGACACCAGTCTGCCGTATCACCGACACCAGTCTGCCGTATCTCTGACACCAGTCTACCGTATCACTGACACCAGTCTGCCGAGTGACGTATCACTGACACCAGTCTGCCTTATCAATATCACTGACACCAGTCTGCCGTATCAATGACACATGTCTGCTTCATCACTGACACCAGTCTGCCTTATCAATATCACTGTCACCAATCTGCAATATCACTGACACCAGTTCGCCGTATCTCCTGTCACCAGTCTGCCGTATCACTGACACCAGTCTGCCGTATCTCGACACCAGTCTGCCGTATCACTGACACCAGTTCGCCGAGTGACGTATCACTGTTCAGTCTGCCATCAATGACACCTGTCTGCTTCATCTACTGACACCAGTCTGCCGTATCACTGACACCAATCTGCCCGTACGTTTGACACCAGTCTGCTTATCACTGACAGTGACACCAGTCTGCCGTATCACTGACACCAGTCTGACTTATCACGACACGAGTCTGCCGTACTGACACCAGTCTGCCGTATCACTGACACCAGTCTGCCGTATCACTGACACCCGTCTGACGAATCTCTGACACCAATCTGATGTAATACTGATACCTTTCGGACACCATCTCTGACCTAGTCTGCTGTATAGCATTCTAATACCACAGCGGATTAATGGCATCAGGCTAACACTGACCGTCAATGATAATTCAACCTGAATGAACTCTGGAAACCAATTATAACCGCCTTTGGCACCACTATTATATCATTGACAATTTTTCAGACGTAGTTTTATCGCTAACAATAGTCTCCCTTTCCTCAACGCCAGTCGGGTGTATCAACAATCACCGTGATATCAGACTGACGTTTATTTAGCGAAAGTAACCAGATTGACAGTGGCAAAAAAGTTTTAAAAACTGATAGATTTTATCTAGATAAAAATTTTATCTAGATATAACCGAAATAATTATCGGTTTATCTAGATAAAAAATTTGTTACCGATAATGGAAAGCCTAGTTGTGATCAAATTATACATTACAAATTGATCTTAGAGGCCTATTCAGATGGAATTACCGTGAAATTTTTCGCCTGCGGCGGGCCGTTGTGATCAAATTATCCATTAAAAATTGATCTTAGAGGCATATTCAGATGGGAAACACCATGAAATTTTTCGCCTGCGGCGGGCCGTCTGATCAAATTACACATTACAAATTGATCTTAGAGGCCTATTCAGATGGAATTACCATGAAATTTTTCGCCTGCGGCGGGCCGTTGTGATCAAATTATCCATTAAAATTGATCTTAGAGGCATGTCCAGATGGAAACATGAAATTTTTTCGCCTGCGGGCCGTCTGATCAAATTACACATTACAAATTGATCTTAGAGGCCTATTCAGATGGAATTACCATGAAATTTTTCGCCTGCGGCGGGCCGATGTGATCAAATTGTACTGTATTACATTTAATTGATCTTAGAGGCATATTCAGATAGGAAATACCATTTACAGAAAAAAAAATGGATGGATAAAAAATTCATGAGACGGTGACGACCAAATTCAGTGGTAAAATTCTGCGCTCGACGACCCACAAGAGGTATTCTGTCACTGGGTTCCCAAGTCCAATACATCGTTCTACGATCAAACCCAATACACCTATATAGATAAGAGATAAGACTTTGGATTACCTATATAGATAAGAGATAAGACTTTGGATTACCATCCTATATTGCAGGGGAGTATGACTACTCGTTTGAGTTTTACCTGGGTCCAAGGCACGAGGTGATAGAAGGACGAGACAAGGGAGCACCTGGGGGTTACCACTCCATTGTACCCATGACCCTGGAAACAGGGGAGAGGGTACTGGTGGACAGGGGCTGGGTACAAACCAGGACCGATAAACCTGCTGGTATGTACTGGTTGGGAGTTCGAAGTGCACTTTGTGCGCGTCTTTTGTGTGCGCGGCGTACAGACATGTTATTTTTATGTCTATACACACAAAAGACGCGCAAACTGCAGTTCGAACTGCCTCTGTTAATCACAACTCCCAAATCTATTCCGATGAATTCAAATCAAATCAATATTTCCAATAATAATGGTATAATGGTTACGTCAGACAGTGCCTAAGTTAGCCCGTATTTCAGGTCAGCTGGAGGGTAAGGTAACGCAGGTGGGTTTAATCAGACACGCTGAAGGTGCAGTAATGGGGGCACTTGCCCCAAAGCCCGGCTCTAGTCAGACTTACATTTGGCGTGACTCTGGAGTCATGGGCGAAGTGTCTGGCAGCTTGCCAATTACTGTGGAACTCTCCGCTGAGTATTCTATTGATGATGGTGAGTAAGGGAGTGTGATAATTAATTTTCATGGTTTCATTAGATCATATTATTATGATTTTTAAACGTTTCTCGAGCACACTATATAGAACAGCCTTTACTCCCATCAGCATATTATGTTTTCTTCTCCATTCTCGAAACCGTAAGTTGTCCACCGTATTGCTTTATATGACCCAACTCAATTGCTTCGTAAATCCTCTACCCTCAATCATGATCGGCCGAGTCCTCGTCCTCAGCTTTTACCTAGTTGATTGAAGTTGTACCGAGACCCTCGGTCGATCATTTCCATTATTAAGCTCCAGTTAAACATATGTCACGTGTAGACCGCTCGATAAAGACGCGCGAATTTCCTCTGCGCGCTTCAACTTTCTATATAAATTCCGTCAAAAGCACACAATTTCGCGCTTCTTTATCGAGGCCTTTTTCAATCCTTCAATCGAGCGATCTGCACACCTATGGGTAAGCTCCCTGCTCCACCCCTCGCCCTCACAGGCCCTCTGGCTGGACAAACCCGGCTGTCGCTGTACAACAAGCACCTGGAATACATCATAACCTGGTGGAGCATGGCTGTCGCTTCTCTCTTCTACGTGTTCCGTTACAAGAGGAAACCCAAAGCCCTCCCCAAGGTCTTCAAGTGATACATCCTCCTCCTTTCCGTGACCCCTCAGAGAATTTGATTGGAAGTAAGTGGGTGTGTAACACGAGACGGGCGAAGAAGTGAAGAGAAACGATCAGCCACCACTTAGCGAGGAGAATCGTTCACGGTGATGTTATGTAATGATTTATTTCTAAAATTCAAGAAACATGGACTTAGAACAATACTCAGTACTCGATTTGACGCCATCCATCCACGAATCTGCGTCTCCTTCCGGATATCTTGGAATGACGCAGGACCCTGGCCTTCTTCATTTTATTGGTAATGAATTGAGTTCCTAATTCAACTTGGCAATGAATTCGAATAGACTATACTTGTTGGTTGTTTCCTGCTTTGGTGATTTTGTTAATTTTCTCGTGTACGTTGTAACCTTGATTTGAGTTATGAGGACATTCGAGCTAATGTAAATAAATACCGCTATTGTACGAAAATTTTGTAATTTGAGAATTCAATCCCTTGCTGCTTATCAACAATAAACATTGTACTGTTTATAAACATAGATGGATATTTGTTTATTAATGTTTTGTATTTCTATCAACAAACCACAGTACTGCAAAAGTGCTGTTAACCACCCTGCGCACGTGGGGTGGACACCTTTGCTAGTACTTTGTGCGCAGGTAGCGACGAGTCGCCAATTAGAACAACGTTCCTGTTCGAAAAACGACAAAAGAGTCAAAATTTCTCTTAAAACTTGCATGGAATCAATAGAGGAAAGTCTCAGCTATCCAGAGATATAAGGATCATCTGGGAACTCCAATCACAACGTTCGCAATGTCTCATTATGTACAAATGTTGAAAAACGTCGAGTTCCAATTGCGCGTGAACATTGATTGATTGACGAGCTTATGAGGCCTAATTCAAAAAAAGAAGATGGACTTTCAGTGTAGAATAGATTTATCTAGGCATTACAAAAAACCCCATGTCGATAGCTCAAAAAATGTAGGAGCCTTAGGGATTGCCAGTCAATTGTTGGAAAAAAGCACACAGTTGTGCTATTTCGTGGGGTGGACAAGCGTGGGGTGGACAACGCGCGCGCGCGCAATTTAAAACGCCAGACTCTTGTTTGCCAAAATAGCGAGAGACCCTTGTCCACCCCACCGTCGTTAACAGTGATACCATTTCAGATTTCCTGCAAGTGTGGCAACCGGCAGTGATTCGATAAGGAGCAACAAACTTATCCTTGTTTCAACAGTAGTATGCAGTACCGGTGACATTGACAATGAGTATAAAATCGAAGTAGATGCTTTTTGTCAATTTCATTTTTAAGTTATGTTATCAATGACTACTAACAAGTTATCATATAATATGCGCATATACAGCACACGTCATCACTGGATGGTGATGCAGTGTACCTACTTAGATTTAGAATGTAATGTACATTATACCCCTCCCAAGCTTGTTTTAGCGACCGTGTAAGTTTGGTTATACGGTCTCCATTGAATAACTGTGCACAAAATCTTAAAATGAAATTTGATTTTATAAAGGAGCACTCAAATATCTACTTAAGCGTTGAATCCGGACGAGGGTCGTCAGACCCGAGTGGGAAGAAATACTATTCTCTGACCAAACTTTGGTCAGAGAATAGAAGTTCACAGCTATTTCCGGTCGGGGTATAATCCGGTTCCATGATCTCAGCTGTGACCGTATACCTTCGATAATGAACTCGGCACGCCTCGTCCATTATCCTACTTACACAGTCTCGGCTGTCGCCTCGACCATGTAAGTTGCGGTATACGGTCACCACTTCGACATGTAACCGCTTATTGTACACCCTTTAGTACATTAAACAGTGTGGCGGTACTTCAGTACAACATTCATGTTTTTCACAAAACTCAATAGCATGGTTTTAATCTCGTGATTGTACACAACTAATTATGCGATGTAATTATGAAAAGTAAAATTTTCAGGCAGGGGTGCCGATGAGCCAATGGGACTTCAACAGCAACGCGGTGATGAAGGTACATTCAAGGCATTTCACATGAATAAGATTACGTACAGAGCAGGCTATAGGTACAATACACTCTATATAAGGTGAGCAAATGTATATCTATATACAAGCATGCTGATCACATGGTTTTGTCCCGCATATCATAGGTATATACATCCATAGCAACCACACGAGTTCCCAAAGCAACCGACCTAAAAATTGAAGATTTTTGGTATTTTTGACATTTAGATCTAGGCCACATTTTCTGTTTTGATTACTCATCATACAGGATAGATATAATTTCGATTTTGTGAAAAGTTTCATTAGGTAATCATGACCATTCAACGCTTAGTACTTTAGTAGCAGTGCGCTGTTTCTGAGTCTCATGATAACTTAGGTATATTTCAAAATTTTTAATTCTTTCTGATTTCACTCAATTACAAGCAGTTTAATGAAGCTCGAGTAATTTGAAAACTGCTTCTTATTGAGTCTATTCAGAAAGAACTAAAAATTTTGAAATATCTGTTTCGGTACTTCAATACAACATTCACGCTGCACACAAATCACAATAATATGTTATTTTCCTTTCTGATTGTATACATGGATCACATCCCAACTTGATCGTAAAAACCTCTTGAACCCAATTTTTGTCGATTTGAACTTCAAAATCTATCTTGAAATGAACCAATATCGACCCCCTACTGGTGAACCCCCACTGACATCATGATGAACCCCCACTGACTCCCATTTGTGCCATTTCTAACCAAAATGCTACCAATTTTATCAATGGAATTTAGCACATTTTTGATAAGTTGCACTCACAGATTTTAACGCAGATATGAAAATATTCAAAATTGAGTTAAATTCTTCGGGGTTCATCGTGGTTTCTCAAATTTTACCCTTTCACCCCGTCAACTCGGTATTTAATTAAAAAGCACTTGATCTGTCCTGTAGTTTGTAGTTAGATAGGTATATAAAATATAAATGTGACTGACGTGCGAAATTTAACGGCAGATTATAACATCTATCACATGCCCGGAATCAACACTTCATGAAATGCATTTGATAACGATCAAAATGACTTAATTAGCATGGACTTGATACAACCATTAAAATTTTACAAAGAATGGCTGGAAGTTCTACGAATCCAAAGCGAAAATGGCAATAAACAAGCTAATGCTGTCCGTTTATTAATTAACTAAATAATTACTATTTCTGAAAGGTGCAAATCAACGGATTAACGACGGACCAACTTGACACTTAAGGGTACGAAATGAACAAAAGTGTTCGAAATCAATGTGAGATCAAAATGCAATATAATGTTGTGGTTTGTGTACAGCGTGAATGTTGTTCTGAAGTACTGAAACACTTTCTTAAATTGTCACTGTAAAATGTACATCATGTTCATTGCATCGCCATCCATTGATGACGTACACTACACACTTTTTGAAGTCAGTATCACGATTGTACCATGTGACCAGCACTGTGTGTATACTGTATAATTGTACATGCAGACATTCTGCCATCGCCTACCAGTTTACCAATATAGAATTGGTCCATATATTTACACCATGTATTATGTGATATATATCACAGGGTGCGCCAAAAGTCTTGACCCCTTTTACTTTTTTGATCATTCGAAAAATACAGCCGATTCTGTAAAAATATTCTTTAAATTGTATACCTTACAAGACAAAATAACATGGGACAATAATTCCGGGGATCGAAATTTTGGGGGTTCGAAAATATGGGGATTTTTCTCAAAAATCCCCAAATTTCGTACCCCAAATTAAATTAGGGGATTTTCGCCTTTTTTCAAATTCGAAAAAATAAGGTAACTTTTGGGAATAAATCCGAACTTCAGAAAGGTCAATATCACTGAGGTGATCAATGTAGTAGAATTTCCAATACAAGATCACTTTAAGATAGTTTAATCGAGTCGAGTGTAGAAGGTTTAAGTTGCAGGAATCACTGCATTTTAGATATTTTGAACTCTTCTGCACTGATATACTTATTGAAATTTGTCTGGAAATTCCATACTTTATGCACTGTTAGTCAAATTACAAACCCGCAATTAACTAATTTGGGGGAAATAATTTTGGGGATCGAAATTTTGGGGGAACGAAAATTTGGGGATTTTTTCGAAAAATCCCCAAATTTCGTACCTTTTAAATATGTCTCGTAAGGTAACCAAAGAATGGCGAATTCTGAGATTTCTAGGTTGCTATGACATCCATAGCAACCACAGGGGTTCCCACAGCAACCGACCCAAAAACTGAAGATTTTTGGCATTCTTGACATTAAGATTTAAGCCACATTTTCTGTTTTGGTAATTCATCATACAGGATAGATATTTCGATTTTGTGAAAAGTTTCAGTAATCATGACTAATCAACGCTGAATATTGAGATTTTCAGGTTGCTATGACTTTCATAGCAACCACACAAGTTTCCATAGTAACCGAACTCAAAATAGAAAAATTTGGGAAAAACTCGCTAATTGCCATTCATTTCAATGCTATTGTTGATAGAAAGGGAAGTAGACAATACAAAATGTTCAAATACAGTTTTAATCTAGCTCAATAGTGGTTCAATGCATGTTCGATGTAGTTTTCTTGGGTGGAATTTGGGACTTATTTAAGTGAAAATCCTTGAATTTTAAATCCGGTTGCTATGGAAACTCGTGTGGTTGCTAAGAAAGTGAATAGCAACCTGAAAATCTCGAAATTGAATGGTCATGATTACTGAAACTTTTCACAAAATCGAAATTATATCTATCCTGTATGATGAGTAATCAAAACAGAAAATGTGGCCTAGATCTAAATACCAAAAATCTTTAATTTTTAGGTCGGTTGCTATGGGAACTCGTGTGGTTGCTATGGATGTATATACCTATGATATGCGGGACAAAACCATGTGATCAGCATGCTCGTATATAGATATACATTTGCTCACCTTATATAGAGTGTATTGTACCTATAGCCTGCTCTGTACGTAATATTATTCATGTGAAATGCCTTGAATGTACCTTCATCACCGCGTTGCTGTTGAAGTCCCATTGGCTCATCGGCACCCCTGCCTGAAAATGTTATTTTTCATAATTACATCACATAATTAGTTGTGTACAATCACGAGATTTACACCCTGCTATTGAGTTTTGTGAAAAAACATGAATGTTGTACTGAAGTACCGTCACACTGTTTAATGTACTAAAGGGTGTACAATGTACATTACATTCTAAATCTAAGTAGGTACACTGCATCACCATCCAGTGATGACGTGTGCTGTATTATGCGCATATATATGCGCATATTATATGATAACTTGTTAGTAGTCATTGATAACATAACTTAAAAATGAAATTGACAAAAAGCATCTACTTCGATTTTATACTCATTGTCAATGTCACCGGTACTACATACTACTGTTGAAACAAGGATAAGTTTGTTGCTCCTTATCGAATCACTGCCGGTTGCCACACTTGCAGGAAATCTGAAATGGTATCACTGTTAACGACGGTGGGGTGGACAAGGGTCTCTCGCTATTTTGGCTAACAAGAGTCTGGCGTTTTAAATTGCGCGCGCGCGCGTTGTCCACCCCACGCTTGTCCACCCCACGAAATAGCACAACTGTGTGCTTTTTTCCAACAATTGACTGGCAATCCCTAAGGCTCCTACATTTTTGAGCTATCGACATGGGGTTTTTTGTAATGCCTAGATAAATCTATTCTACACTGAAAGTCCATCTTCTTTTTTTGAAATAGGCCTCATAAGCTCGTCAATCAATCAATGTTCACGCGCAATTGGAACTCGACGTTTTCAACATTTGTACATAATGAGACATTGCGAACGTTGTGATTGGAGTTCCCAGATGATCCTTATATCTCTGGATAGCTGAGACTTTCCTCTATTGATTCCATGCAAGTTTTAAGAGAAATTTTGACTCTTCTGTCGTTTTTCGAACAGGAACGTTGTTCTAATTGGCGACTCGTCGCTACCTGCGCACAAAGTACTAGCAAAGGTGTCCACCCCACGTGCGCAGGGTGTTAACAATCCTAACCTTGTAGGTTTGCGTTTAACAGCCCCACCACCCGATAGGATGGTTCCTGACTCCCACTCCCATGAGTACACCCTACCTCTCCTCCTCCTAGCACTTTACATCAGGATCTGTATCTCCTTCGCTCCCCACAGTGGCTACCAGGATCCGCCAACCTTCGGGGATTACGAGGCACAACGACACTGGCAGGTAACAGATTTGCTGATTTTAATAAGAGAGTAAGAGGTGGCTAATTAAAAGTGGGTGGTTAAATGTCAAGGGGTTAAAGTTTGAACCGAAATAATTGATAGATGCGCGCGTACTTTTTCACGTATTTAACAACCCCCATTTATAATCCGTGTTGAAATTTCTAATATAACTAGGTGAGCGTGCGAAAAGTGAGGGAAGTTGGATCAGTGAACTTGATTTCTGCCTGTCATTCATGACATCCAGAGTTCGAGTCTCGGGGAAATCTTCAACCATAAAAGTGGCAAACATGCCAAACTAACCTTGGTAGTCTACCTTTTCCGATTCTAATGCTACTGATATTCAAGGACGCATTTTATAGGGTGTTGCTCTTACTTTAAATAAAAAGGGAGGGAACCTTGTTTATAATGACTACCACACTTAAAACTGCTCGTGCTTCTAGTTCGTGCAGAAACGCAACGAATATGTCTGTTTTTTCTTAATTTGATTTTTTTTTGCAAATAACTTGATGTTCGTTGTTTTAATCTTCGCCAGTACTCAATTTAATAATTCATATTTCTCTTGCAACGTACTTTAATAATTTGGAGATATAAAGACAATAAAGACACCATTCTGTTATTTTGGGTACTTTTATGCAAATACTGAATGCTGAGTCTGACCATCATAGCTCAATGTTGATTATTCATTGATATCATGCGCAGTTTTGCATTTAAAAATTTTGCTTTATAAGAGAAATAATTATTTTATTCTAGAGATATTAAACCTTTACAGTAGAGCAGACCTAGTCGAGATATAGAAATAAGTATCTAATAAAATAACGTACCTTAAAAGTTTAGCAAAAAAGGTTATTGAAAGTCCTATAATTGATTAATCTTCAGATAATATCCTCCTCAGGAAGTGACAGTGAACGTGCCCCTGGTAGACTGGTATCGGAACACATCCTCCAACAACCTCTCCTACTGGGGTCTGGATTACCCGCCCCTCACTGCATTCCACAGCCAGGCGGTGGGGTGGGTGGGGCATTCCATTAACTCCTCCTGGGTGGAACTCTACTCATCTCGTGGCGAGGAGGTAAGGGGAGGAGTAGGTTAATTGGAGAGGAAATACGTTATTGTGACTTTTGAGGTGAAGAGGCTTTGATGGGAAACTGGGAGGAGGTAGGAAAATTGGTTTTACATTAACCATCTTTAGTGAAATTGTGATAGCAATGATAATGATTACTATAATTTGATTTATATCTGTTTAGTACACTCACCCTTCCTCCTGCAGAGCTACCCTCACAAGGTGTTCATGAGAGCGAGTGTTCTGGTAGCTGAACTACTCCACCTGCCCCCACTCTTCCTCCTTACTCCTTCATCAAACCTTCCTGCTCTCGCGCTGCTGGCTGTCACTCCAGCCCAGCCACTCATAGACCACGGCCACTTTCAGTACAACTGCATTTCTCTCGGTAAGTATCCGGTCCAAAGTCTTATTAATTAAACATTTTTTATCTCAAATTAAAGATTAAACTTAATTTTAAATAATCTTAGAAAAATAATCTTGAATATTTTATTACGTCATATTTTCAAGTTTCAACACGAAAATAAAATTCAGTACAGAATAATATTCACAAACTTAACAAAATCCCACCACATTTTATTTCGGGTCCTTTCATCTCTCCCCCTACTTTTCCCAGGCCTCCCCCAATTTAGCTGTTTCCCCTGTTCGTACAGAGTTACAGTTCTAAATTTAAGTATTTACCTGTTCCTCCCAGGTCTGTTAGAGTAACAGTTCTAAATTTAATTGATCGACTGATGTGCTTTAAATATAAAATCTTTTGAGCTAGTATGGAAAGAACTAAATATTGCTCATTTAAACACGATTGCTTCAGGAAACACATCATTCGTTCAAATGGAGTTGATCGATCGACCAATTCCATTCGATCGACCGACGAACGTTACGGGCGCCTAACGTTTCTAAATTTAAGCATTTGCCTCTTCCCCCCAGGTCTGACAGTCCATCCTAGGTATGTGTCTTTCAGCCTGGCTCTCAACTACAAACAGATGTCGCTCTACCACGCCCTCCCCTTCTTCTTCTACATCCTAGGTATGTGTTTCGGACGAATGAGAGTCTTTTTCCTTAATATTAATTCGTTAATGCGCTGATTATGACTTAATTATCAGTTTTTGAAGTTTCTAATTTAAAGTTTCACGTCTGTCACTGCTTAAGAGCTGCTATAATAATCCCAGGCCCGCGTTACAACTCCTGGCGTGGTATCACCGAGATTATCCGGGTTGGGATGGTCGTGATCCTCACCTTCGCCCTCTGCTGGCTGCCCTTCCTCTCCGTCGCTGATCACGTGATCATGCGGATGTTCCCCTTCAACCGGGGCCTCTTCGAGGACAAAGTAGCCACGTTCTGGTGCAGTTTGTCCGTGGTCCTCAAGGTTCGGGAGATGTTTGAGCGTGTAACGCTGGTTCGGGCTGCCCTGTTCCTGACGCTGATCGCTGTACTTCCTTCCCAGATCCTGCTCTTCAGGAAGGCTACTCCTCAGAAGTTCCTGCTGGCTCTCACTAACTCTGCCCTAGGGTTCTTCCTCTTCTCCTTCCATGTCCACGAGAAAACGGTGCTGATTCCACTGACAACTGCAGTGTTGTTACTCAGCGCCAGTGAAATGCATAAACACTCTAATACTGAGACTGACAACGACCCAAGTCCCCATACTGAGACGGACTCAGACACACAAACAGACATACATCACAGCACACCGCCAGACAAGAAACACACCAAACCAGGTGGTTGCATGGCCCCAACAGACACGGACCCTACCAAACCGAGTGTTTCCCTGACACAAACAGACATGGACCCAACCAAACCGAGTGTTTCCCTGACCAAGGAACACACCAAAATGGCTGTTTCCCTGACCAAGGAAGCCACTATCTCCCTCCCCGTCGCGTGGTTCATCCTGATAGCCACTTTCTCCATGTACCCCCTGCTAGAACGGGATGGTCTGTGTGTCATGTACGTTGCTAGTACCGGACTATACCTCTCTGTGCTGCACGTTATCCTCCGGAACCAGGAGACAAGGAATCCCCTGCTCCTCCTTCTCTTCAGGGTCTCAGTGGTGGGATGTCTCGTGCTTCACGGGATGGAGCTCAGCATCCCTCCTCCTCAGAGATATCCCTTCCTTTATCCAACCCTCAACGCACTCTACTCCGCAGCTCACTTTGCTGCCTTCTTCTGTTATTTCAATTACCTCCAAATCACCGATTAGGGGTTAGTTAATTAATTTAGATTTGTGTTATTTGTGATACAGATAGTTGGTAGATGTTTGTTAGCTAGTGTGGTTATACTGTAAATAATAATGATTTATTCTCGTCGGTTTTGGCCACACTTTTGATATCAGGTTTGCTAATCCATAAGATCATGCTTGTCTTGTAATTTTCAGATGATTTATAGTGTGGGTTTAGTTTTAATTTATTACTCTGATTGTTTTACGTACAACTTATTTGATATTTATTTGATTGTTTATAGAAGACTTTGGATTTGATTCCGTTTTCAACTTATATTATATCAATTCAATACATTTTCAGCTCTTCTTTCTATGTAAGTTCATCTGTTAGTGCAAAGTTTTCAAATTTCACATTGCACTAAATGTGAAATTAGAAATGTTTTAATTTGCCTAATCCTTCCCCACCGTCATAGCTCCATATGTCTTAACAGTATGTCATGGCCAGATAACGTTGGAATCCTAGCACTCCAAGTGTACATTCCCAAGACGTATGTCTCCCATGATGAGCTTGAAGTATTTGATGGTGTTAGTACAGGTTGGTTTATTTTATCTTTCTGTTTATTTTCTTCGAAAACCACGAATTTTTCTGTTTTTCCAACTGAATATTTCCCCCGAATAACGCAATTCTGTCACAAATTAATTCTGTTTTAAGAATGAAATAAGTCTGTTTCTCCCCAGGCAAGTACACTATAGGCCTGGGTCAGCAAGGGATGGGTTTCTGTTCAGATGCCGAAGACATCTGCTCCCTTAGTCTGACAGCAGTGCACGGACTTATGGAACGACAGAACATCAGTTACATGGACATCGGACATCTTCAGGTAATGGCATGATACATTCCTATTTCCTGTGGCTATATCAATCTGACCAATTTCCTGCCTTCTCCTTTCCTAATCGACCGACTTTAACGCCGTCCTGGGATGACAATATGACATTAGATTAGAAGTTTTATGTGGCATACACCCTAAACTTGAGGTGAAGTTTAGGGTGTATAAGTTTGGTCCTTTTGTTTAACGTAGCAATAAATCCCATCCAAGTTCCCACCCCCATTCCCTGCCCTATAGTCACCGACCCCAAAACCCCGGCCCCTTCCAGTCTCCTGCCCCCACCCCCCTCAGTCCTCGGCCCTTCTACAATCCCGTGTATCTCCAAAATCCCCGGGCAATTCCATTTATTCCCGGCCCCTCCAGAATCGGTTGCTTTCAGGTGGGTACTGAGACCATCCAGGACAAGTCTAAGTCCGTGAAAACGGTGCTGATGGAGCTGTTTGTGTCGCATGGAAACAGCGATGTGGAGGGGGTGGATTGCATTAATGCGTGTTACGGGGGCACCGCCGCCCTTTTCAATGCCGTCAATTGGATCGAGAGCAGTTCATGGGATGGAAGGTGGATTTAATTGTTTGAATCCAAGTAAATAGTTCTGAGGTATGGCACCATGTTATCAGGGTACATGGGCATGATTATGCGTACTGTTTCAAGTTCTTTTTAATGAATTTAATAGTATTGATAGAGATTTGATTGAATTGTATGTGCCGAATGATATTTTTCACAAGCACTTCATTTAAGTCATCATTCATTTGAAAATTAGAAAAAAATTACCACTCCATCTAGTGGTTCTGAAGATGTTCACCCCTCCCTCTAGAAAGTTCTGAAGATCTTCGCCCCTCCCTCTAGAAACTTCTGAATATCTTCACCCCTCCCTCCAGAAAGTTCTTAAGATCTTCACCTTTCTCTCTAGAAAGTTTTGAGCATCTTCACCCCTCCCTCTAAAAAGTTCTGAAAGTGTTCACTCTTCATCCTCCCTGTAGGAAGGTACGCGATTGTGGTGGCGGCAGACATTGCAGTCTACGCGAGTGGTCCTGCCAGACCAACGGGCGGCGCAGGGGCTGTAGCCATGCTCATCGGCCCTAACGCTGTCCTCAGCATAGACAGAGGTTTGTGATACGATTTATGGATTTCATATTATAGATTAGTATAGATAGAGCTTTGTGCTCGGGATCACACAATTTGTTCATATATGGATTAAAGATTTCATGTGATTGGGAGATGCTTTGTCCTGAGATCCTTGCGATGCTCTCAGCATTATCTACTATCTTTTATTTTCTCTCTTCCATAAAATAATACGTAACGCATGCAGCATGTTCTCCTTCCCTTTATCAACCTCCTTTCCTTCTTACAGCGAGAAATGACATAATATCACCGGTGCAGCACTTCTGTACTGTGGTTTGTAGATTAGAATATACTCATGTCTTACTTATATGTCCGGCAGGTTTGCGTTCCACGTTCATGGACCACGTATACGACTTCTACAAGCCAGACCTCAACTCGGAGTACCCTCGAGTAAACGGCAAGCTCTCCATCCAGTGTTTCCTCAAAGCTCTAGATATCACGTACAAGGGGTACCGGGAGAAAGTGGCTAAACGACACCAGGAAACCGTGGATATATCCCACTTCGATTATATGGTACGCAAATGTTATTGGTTTGTTTCGTTGTGAAATTTATTCGAGAGATTCCTTGTAAAATCTCGCGATCGCCTTACATCGGGAGGGAAACTTAAATAAATTTGTCTCTTCCAAAGGAGGCAAAATTTGATCAAAATGAAGAACTGGTCGTGCCGTATGATCCCCCGTATTTCTTAGCCTGAGGGAAGGACTTCAGTGGTCTGGGAATAGGATGCATTGTTCGCCATTTTCCCTATTCGCCACTGTCCTTATTATTATTAGCCATTATATCACCATTCCCTATCAATTTCCCCAAAATATCCCTGCATTTTTTTCCTCAGACGTTCCATTCGCCGTTCTGCAAATTAGTGCAGAAGTCCTTTGCCAGGATCTGCTACCAAGATTACCTGAACTCCAACACAGTCGTGGACCACCTCGAACAATTCAGGTAAAATTCATTCAGGTACGATTTATTCCAATCAAGATAAATTTAAGAATTTATTCAGGCACAATCAATTAATTCGGGTACTATAATTTATTCAGCTTCAATTCTTTCAGGTATAATTCAGGTACACTTAAAATGATATTTTCTAAAGTTCTGTTTGATTGATACATCGAAAGCTTCTTACGCTACTTATGTGGCAAAACTAGAGTTATACAGAGTAGAAATTTCAGCAACCAGAGTCATGGTGAACTATGACGTAATCACTGCAATTCCGGTTTTCCTTACTTTGTATTGCGTCTACTTTATCAAAGAAATTCAGCGCAAATCTCGCTGCTTTTGTGATCAAAGTTAGCTATGTTTTTCTTTGCGTGAAAAGTTTGTTCATCTTGAGAAAAAAACAATTTACAAAGCATCATCTCATATCTTGTGAATCACAAGATATGAGATGATGCTTTGTGAATTGTTTTTATCTCAAGATGTCCAAACTTTTCACGCAAAGAAAAACATGGCTAACTTTGATCACAAAAGCAGCGAGATTTGCGCTGAATTCCTTTGTGAACCTTAGGTTTGAAAACTATTCATTTGTGAGTTTCTGAACTGAAGATAAAATTTAAAGAAACGACGGTTGAAAAGGTGTGATGCTATGCAACCGAACCATGTATCGCCTCAAAGAACTATGACTATGCCGGATGCCCCTTCCCCAACAAGCGACATAATCATGAAAATTACATGGTTTATGGAATAATAGAACAAAAATTAGAATAAAACTATAATTTTTTCTTTGCTAAATTCCCTTTTCATAACAAATATTAGCTAAATATCTCTGTTAACGATAGTCCGACAGTTTCGTATTCCTAAAAGCTTTGGAAAGGAGGGCTTAGTGTGATAGCCTAAGTAGTCTTGGTTGAGGGCCCCTCAACCAATACTACTGAGGCTTGTTTGGAGTGATAGTTGTGACCCTCATTCATCTCATCTGGCATGAGTAGCTGGGACCTCCACGTTGGACATGTTTGAGGTGGCTGAGGTATCATCCTGTCTTTCCATTTCGATATTGTTTTGCTCAGTGGACTGCTTTTGCTTTTTAAAGCATGGCATAATAAATTTCATTCCGTACTTTTTTAACATCTTGACTTTGTCCTTGACTTTATCTTCGAGAATAATGAGTGGGTTTATGATTGAGTTTGCAGGAAGTATTATGATGCTGAAGAAGGAATACCAGTTAGAAGTGGCAAAGAGTTCCAGGGTATGGATCAGCCAAACAAGAAAGAAGGATACCCAAGAAATTACATCTGTGGCAATGATGCTGGATAGCTTCCGATGAAGTGTTCTATTTTTGGCTATCAAAGCTTTGTTGTGTTGTCCGGCTAGATTTGAGCTTTTCTTCGTCCTCGCGTTGACGGAAGCATAGCTGAGTGTTATGATGGTAACACAGATAACGTTACCTACAAGAACTGATCCCGACACCCAGATTTGGGGGTTGTCCCGCTCCACGAAGAAGTTAAACAAACAGAATCCGTTACTTCCGTAGAAACCAATTCTCTTGCCTACGACATGTCCATTGATGAACATACCCTGAACTAAGTTATCAATTGTTTCCCAGGAATTTCCAATCTTTGTCATTCTACCATAATATGCTCGTATGATGGAAACATGATGTTCCATGTCCACACTTCCAACGAAGAGTGGATTGTCATCGTATTTTACTGATTGAACGAAAAATGATTCGACATATCTATAGGTCGGGATGATAGACACTAGAAAAGCCAGGGAAAAAATAACTAGGATGGTGACTGACATGGCAATTTTTTCTTTCTTTGACAATTTTTCCGTGGTTGTTTAATTGACTTTAAGCTCGTGGCCCTAAATAAACTGAGAATGCTCATCGAGTACAGTGATACCAAGAATCCCATGGTTGAAGTGATTCCTAGCACTGTACACATGGCACTTGTCAGCCACTCAAACTGGGTTTTACAGGTACTTTTATTGAGGTATTTGTCTGATACAGCCACCAATGAAATGAAGATTCCCTGCAAAAGGTCTCCAGATGACACCATTAGAACAAAAACCTAATTTATCTGTGCTTTTGCTGACTTCAAATGGCGAATGTTGATCAAGCCCTTAATTATGACACAACAGTTTAGCAGTGTTGCAATTAATCCAAAGACACATGCCAGATGAAATAGGGCTTTATTTTTAAAGATGTTAATTTGGTTATCACAGTCACCGTTGCATTCATCGCTATAATCCAAACAGTCAAATCTGCCATCACACTTCTTACTTTTTGCAACAAATTGCCCTGAACTGAAGCACTTAAAATTATTGAAGCAATTGATTTCGTCTGACGAGTCCCCACAGTCATCATTCAAGTTGCATACTTTCTCATATGGTATGCACATTCCATTATCACAGCCAAAAACATTTTGTTCAAATGATCGATCTTGTTTCTTGAAGGCAACCGTCAATTTTTTATCTTCAGTGATCGTAAAAACACGAAATTTGTTTTGGTAGCAAGAAGTTTGAGTTAATGGCTTTAAAGGGCACGTAATAGCCTGGCTACATAGATTTTTACATGCTAGGTGTAAGTATAACTCCCCAAAAATGTTGTTACACTCCACTTGACTCGCATATTTGGGACTGAGAATAATCTCGCTGTTCACCACACCATAAGTAGATATGTAATTTTGTTCTGTTATGACACATGATCCTAAAAGTGTTCAAGACTCATCAGTCCAGGGTGGCAATAAAAAGCCCGTTTGGAGTTTTTGAATCTTTTCACGTCTTTCGATGTTTTATAATTCCATCTCGACTCTTGGCATAACAATCGATCACAGTTAGAGAAATCCTTACAAAGATTATCTACTGACAGATAATGATCTGAGTTGGGACATTTTAGCATGGGCAACATTGCACACGATGCTTGTTTCTTGTACGAATAGAGCACTTTATACCCATGGCCACAGACCCTGAACCAACTTCCAGGGTCTTCATCCAATCCATTCAAACAATCTCTTATTCCATCCATCACCCATTTGGAAGGGATATACTGCTCTTCTTTTTCATAAGAAAATCTTCTCACACAAGTGACTTCCGTTGATATGATATCATCACACACTGATCCATTTTCATCCGAATTATCTGGGAATTGACTAATTCCATCACACATTTGATGTTTGTGGATCTTAAAATCATTGCTTATAGTCATACAGACACTATCAATATTGTCATCACACAAGTTGTACCTCTCACAAATGACATACTTCGAAAGGGTGGTAGGATATCCATCTATCTCACAAATAAGAGGACTGACACTCGAGTTGGTGCAATTCATTTGGTCCCGATAGTCACTACAAACACGGAGTAGAGAATGTTGCTTCTCATGATTATCGTTCAAAGGCGGTGAACATTTGTTTTTGGGGTGTAACTTCCGCCTGAACTGGGTGTCCTTGCCGATATGCGTGTTATCAAGAATAGTTGTTGTTTTGCAGGTGTCATTTGGATCACAGCCAATTTCATCCCGTGCATCCCCACAATGTACAGTGCCATCGCATATATAGTGGGGAGGAATGTACTCAAAAGGACCAAAGCGACAGTTGCGGGAGCCAGGGAAAAGAGGTCCTACCTTGCACACAAATCCAAAAGTTGTACGATTACTGCCATCACACTTGGCTTCATCGAAACAATGATCGCAGTCACAGAAACCATCACAAAACGAAGTGTCAGGAACAATTTTACTCGAGCCCCTATTAAGAGGGCATGGGCCACAACGTCGCATTTTGGTATCTGTATCCTCACATCGGTATTCATCTACTGCTATGCCATGGATAGTATTTTCACAATTCCAGCTACCGTCGCATCGGTAACGCTTGGAATTTAGCACTAAATAAATGTCCGTTGCGTTGAACTTCATTGCTAACGCAGTGGTTTGATGTTGGTGGCACACGATGTCCCCACATACGCCCTCCCCAGGATCAACTATAACGTTATTGCTTGGACACATGTCATGCCCACAACTCTGATAAAAGGATGGGTCGTCTGGGCAGACGTTTGAGAATTCGAGATCGTTGCACTGCTGTCGGGTGATAATGTAGAAGTGGTCGGAGAAAGGACACTTAAAATACCACTTGCCATCGTTTAGGAGGCAACGCTCCTTGATGAAGCCTCTGATGAGAACGAATGTGCACTCTATCATCTGGGGAACTCGAGGAGATGGAATATGTTGGAAAACTAACATGCCGGTTTTAAAGCTTTCTGTCTGATAGGAATCAACTGGTACGACGACCAAGGATGTGATTATAAAAACTGTTAGGAAACAGGAGATAGGCATCCCAGCAAGTTGTTTGACTTCTGATAATTGCTTGATTAGATGTTACAGAACCAATGACAAATCGATTGATTGAAACTTATCTCAAGTAATTCTGGAAAGTTTGCTGTTGTAGAAAAAGAATGGGCTGAACTAGAGGACAGAATAAAAGAAAGCAACAACACGTCAGCAACAGAATGACAAAACCAACAACATTAAAAACACTAACAACAACATCAACAACATTTATAACAATATCAACAACAAAAACAACAATAATAAATAAAAAACACCAACAACATCACCAACAACATCATCAACAACTCAACGACGTTGAAAACAACAACATCAACAACAACTAAACCAATGTGCAAGCAAAAAACGATTTTTCTAGTAACACCCCCTCAAGTGCAACACAATTGGGACATTGTTTTCATTTACTGTTCCAGTGTGGCAAGAACATTTGAATGAAAGAGAAGATTCAAAATATTTTGAAGGGTCTTGTCAAGTGACATTTGTCTCGTCACTACCAGGAAGCCCACATTACCTACCCACCCACCCAACCCATGAAAAGAGGTCGGATATCGAAAAATAGCAAGGGGGGTTTAATTTTTGGTGTTTATATATTTTCCTGTTTATCATTGTTTTTATTGACGATTTTTGACTTTTTCACGGAATGTTACCATTTTTGTTCACGATTTGCCGCCCTTTAGTGGAATGGTGCCTCTTTTGTTGAGGATTTCAAATTGTTTATAAAATGTCACCATTTTTGTTGTTCTAGCACTTTTCTGAAATTTCGGTATGTTGCCATTTCTGTCGATGATTATCAGCCTTATTTGAAATGGTTCCATTTTTTCAACAAAATTACACAAATTTTGCAAGAATTACACGATTATACCACATTCGAGTCATTTGTGTTTGAAATTTTGATCCTGTAATTGGAAATAGTTCCGAAAATCGAACCCCAAGTAGATGTCGAAAAATGCAAATGGGGGTTGAATTTTTGGGGGATTATGGGGGTTAGCCCCTCCAAAGGGAAAACGTAGTCCTCTCACAAAATGTAAGTAACCTTTCAACCCGAGTGTCCGTGTCTATCTATTAGTCTTTATTTATGAAAAACGATGCGGATTGATCATTGATTGCGATACTAGATTTGCATGTGGCTACGCCGTAGTCCATACAAAACTCTACGAATTCGTGAAGTTTATTAAATAAACTTTATCAGACTGAAAACGCTTTTATTAAGTCTGACGATTATATTCATATATTCCCCCTTTTCATGCGTGAGACAGTCTTGCATAAGAAATTAATCTGGGGTTGTGTTGAGAAACACACTTTGTAGATACCAACACAATAGCCGCTCGGACTGAACAATAGTGAAGAAAAAAGCATATCATAGTGAAGAAAGAAAGCTGCATATCATAGTGAAGAAAGAAAGCATATCATAGTGAAGAAAAAAGAATATCACAGTATCTTGGCGCTAAGATCATTAACATAATGATAAAGGTACCCTGCGAGAAATTTTTATGTTGGATAATAATTCTAGGGATCAAAAATCGAGGTGTTTTTCAATATCACCTATGTCAAGAGGGTTCAACCGTAATATTTTGGAAAACACGAATTTAAGATAGTAGCCCTAGTAGTTGGCCACTGGCCAGAATGGTCTGGACGTGTACAAACATTTTGGCAGTGGTTTCAAGTCAATAGGTCCAAAATTGCTCATGTGATGTCTCAGATTATAATGGGGTCCAAAAATTAGAATTTCCATGTCTATTTTACTGCAGAGAAGCCTTTAAATGTCAAAAATGGCCAACTTGCATTCTGGCTCCTATCGCTGTGTCCCTTGAGCCCTCCCCCACATTCCCCCCTCTGTGTAGGGGTTCACTGTGTAGCTGTCTAGCCAGGTAGCGTTCCAATGAGCTAGGTACTCCCGCAGCTTCACTTCGTCTGTACCCGGCTGAACACACACCTGCAATGGTCAGAGGACTACAAACAAACACAAATAACAATTCTTTCAACAAACTAAAACTAGTTTATGATCACCAAAGATGCTGTGATATCAGACAAAATTTCTTCATTGAAGCGCCTTCCTACTCCCCAAAAGGACATGAACATTGAGGCATGTACTAATACAAGCACAAACTCAAATTAAACAAAAGCCGTGAAGTCACCTGGAAGCCGCAGCCGAGGTGGCAGTAGTTGGTGCCGCTCTGAGTCTCCGCACACCGTCCCAGGGCTGGCCCCTGGCACGCCACGTGGTAGGGCACGCTGGTGCGGGCGTGGTAGTGGTACACCACCTCACCCGTGTCCACAGGGCCAAAGTGCCCCCCGCACTCGTCCACCACGGGGGTGGTGCCCCCCTGCTCCTGATAGCCGTAGATCCCGAAGCCATCCAGCGCCCAGCCCACCAGCTGGGCGTGTTCCCGGGGCTTCCCGCCCACTGCCACCCCTTTGGCTGCCTCCCTGAAGGGAATCAGGCACTCTGCTGCCTTGTGGAAGTGGTATTTGGGCGGTCCCCACGTCGCCCCCGGAGTCTGGTCATTCCCCATGGGGGGCGTCACGTGACCCCCGCACGGCAGCTGGAACCCCGCGTCGTCAATGCTGAAGTCCCCCGCGATGTTGGGTCCCTTGATGATGACCCCGTTAATCGCGACCCCCTGAGCGTCCCCCTGAGTCTTGGCGCCGTCCACCCTCCGGACGTCGTACATGTCCCCCGGACGGTCTGGCTGGGTTGGGTTCCCCTCCAGGCGTATCTTGTACAGGTCCTCCTGCGCCACCCACACATCGCCGTAGGGGGTGCTGCCTGGACCGTTGTTCTCACCTCCGCACTGCAGATCTGTAGGGATTGGGGGTTATTAAGTTATCATCTGTTTCTTTTATAGTCAACTGATTGAGTCAATATTAAGTTATCATCTGTTTCTCTTATAATTAGTCAACTAATTCATTCCTTACTCAATTGTCTGCTGTACGGTTGTGATAAGTATGGGCTGAAGACGATTAGCACATGCTATTCGAAAGCTGCCAATCAAACCAATCTCGGGTTAAAATAAGAGTCTAGAACACAGCCAACACAAGAAGGCAATTATTAGCACTGTGCTGGAATCTCTTTAATGTAACAACTTAACACCACTGAAATTGTTGACTTAAAATAACATAAAACATACAGCATATTACTAATTACATGAAGTAGCACTGACCGGGGAAGTGACATCTACCCTCCTCTATCTCCTGGGGGATGCAGTACCCCAGTCCCAGGCCTATAGGGCAGTAGGGGTTCACGTGGAAGTCAGGCACGTTGTTCGAGGCGATGTAACGGTGGGTGTCATCCGTCACCATCTCCATACAGTTACCTGTCAGGTGTCATGTGGTGAAGAGTTAATTAAGTGCTGTTTTTAGGATTGTTGGGGAGTCAAATAATATATCGTGCTTTGGTTCTGATGAACGTTGGATTTTGGACGTTTTGAATATACGTTCCGATCATTTTTTGTGAACAAAAAATTTAACCAATTTATTTCACCCAGATAATGGGTTTCCTTGCTCAGCGCTCACTAGAGCTTCGCGGGGTTGGGGGCAACCCTCCAACTACAGAGTGTTGCCCCCAACCCCGCATAAGGGGGTGTGTGGGGTCAGTGAATACTGCTCAAAAAGTAATCAAAAACTTTATCTCACCAGAGTTCTCAATGCTATATGTAATATCACCTGCTTCAAAATTTCTCAAAAAGTAATCTAACTCACCGAAGTTGTTAGCCGGCGTGTGATGTTTGCCCCATGTTATATCCAAGCACTTGACTTTGTCTAGAACCGGGAATTTATCCCTATTATCGCTGTCAATGTTGCTGTAATCCTGGTCGAAGTCGTAGGTCACAACATTATCTCGAGTAGCTTTACCCGTTGTCACGGTGCCAACTGGGTTGTTCTCAACCAGGGTGCCATTGCCGTTATCGGTGCTGGTGTCAGTATCCCGTGTTTGTCGTTGATGCACGTCTCTTCTCCTTAAATTGGCATACTCTCCGCACCTGAGAAATGATGGAAATTCAATGAGGCAGAAGAAAATGTATGTTACATTATTACGACGTGCCCTGTCTTAGAATCTTTTTGTAATCAGGGAAATATAATAGTTATAGTTCCTTCAATCACAATTTAAAGTAGTAAGATATAAAACCAATTACCAACTTCATTGACAGAATTGAGCCCTACCTTGGTCTGTGATCTCGTAGACCTTGATGACACCTGTCCATTGCGTCTTGGCTGACTGCCAGCTTGAATGTAGTGCATTCTGTCACCAGGACCAACACCTGCGAGATAAGATTTCGTAGATATAGTAATCTGTAACTAGTTGTCTGTAACTTCTCAATCGGGAGTCAGAGAAATATGAATTTTAGATTTTTCATATGAGCTATTATAGGGCATGAAATAAGCAATAAGATCATAATATACAAAAAAATGGATTGTATATGAAAAATCCATGTACTTTCTAAATCTATGTTAATATGGTTGAAACTTACTCCGAACATAAGGCCCCGTGTTACCATTTTCACTGCCGTACTGATCTCAGTGCTAAAACGATATTCATAAAACAAAATGCCTATAGGGTACACCATGTCGGAGGGAGTTTTCATCAGTGAAATTATAAAAGCAAGAAATTATAAAAATCGAATTTAAAAGCGAAAAATTTTTCATTTCACACGAAAAGCTGGATAGATTGTAATTAATGTTACAAAAATTTTCTCTTTGGTACACATCGTACTGATGTACATGCTACAAATTTGCAGGTGACCCCTTATCAACACCTACTGTGACAAATTCTTGATAAAACTGCTGATAACAACATAATATCGTATCGCAAAGTGGGGATTGTTCATAAATTATGAAATATAACCCCTGCCGGATATTGAGCGGTAATTCTTCTGAATAAAATGCTTGTTAGGTATATTAAATTATGGATTATTAATTAGTGGCACCATTTGCTACAAAATACTTCCTGCTCTCCCTCTCAGGCATCCTAAAGTTGCTTACTCCTCAGGCACCCTAAAGTTGTTTACTCCCCCCTCAGGCGCCCTAGAGTCGCACTCTCCCCCCAGGCATCCTAAAGTTTCCCCCTCGGGCACCCTAAAGTTGCAATCCCCCCTCGGGCACCCTAGAGTTGCACTCCCCCCTCAGTCATCCTAAAGTTTCCCCTCAGGCACCCTAAAGTTGCACT
Organism: Beroe forskalii; assembly: GCA_011033025.1. Taxonomy (NCBI): domain Eukaryota; kingdom Metazoa; phylum Ctenophora; class Nuda; order Beroida; family Beroidae; genus Beroe; species Beroe forskalii. Next base: position 53,085 of record WFMF01000441.1, read on the forward strand.
ACCCTTCAGGCACCCTAGAGTTGCACTCCCCTCAGGCTATCCTAAAGTCGCACTCCCCCTCAAGCATCCTAAAGTTGCACTCCCCCTTCAGGCACCCTAAAGTTGCACTCCCCCTCAGGCATCCTAAATTTGCACTCCCCCTCAGGCACGTGTCAGTGGAAGACAGCTACACGAGCCGGGAGCTGGAGAAGGCGTTCATGGCGCACTCTGGCGCCCACTTCGCCCAGAAAACATCGCCCTCGCTCCTCATCCCGAAAAACGTTGGGAACATGTACACAGCCACCCTCTACTCCTGCATAGCTTCTCTCTTTGTCAGGTTAGAGCTCCCTCACATGTTATAGGGGAATGGTTTCCATACAATACACGGGAATGGAATATTGTTGGGATTGGATTAATGACAAGCTTCGCCAAATTGAGTAAAAACCCGACCCAAAAAGCCAAAAATTCGTAATTGGAACTCGAAAAAACAACAGCCAAAATTTTGTTGAATCTTTATTCCCTGTCACTTTTTTGAAACTGTTCAATTGGGATGAAATAATGAAATATCGGAAAATTCGATACTGTCATACCATCAAAATTATATCATTGATTTTTTGAATATAACGTTTATACAATGATGGTCCATAGCAAATTCATTTCGAATATCTTTGGTAAGGTATGTATGTCACGTTCATTAAATTGGCATTTAGATGTTTATCTTGCCACATAGCTGTAGCAGTGTTCCTGGCCTGTTAATAATGTGTTGGTACCCTCACAGCTCACTTTTAACATGCATATTACCCACGCTTTGCACTGCTATCTTTCTGCTCACTTACTTATATTAATAAACTCGGCTTCTCCTTGACTAATATGCACTATTACTATTTAACTCACAGGCCGTTCGCCGAGTTTGAAATCCAGTTCACGGAGCAGACCCGTACTTTTTTCGGATCGTTAAATAATAGTGTTACTACACACGGATATCGGTGTGGATTTCCCATATTCCACTCGGCTTCGCCTCGAGGAATATTCACCAATCCACACATCAGTAGTGTGTAGTAATATAGAGTTACTCAACGAATAAGTGTGAAGTAACATGATTTATGCCACGAGCGAAGCGAGTTGCATAAATCGCATTATTCACCGAAGCCGAAGGCTGAGTTGAATAATGATTTGTTTTCATCGAGGGCGCAGCCCGAGTTGAAAACATGCTGTTACTTCACACTTATGAGTTGTGTAACGATATTATTCACCAAGTGTAAAAAAGTACAAAGCATTGACCCTTTAAAAGGCTGAGATTTTTAGCATTCTGCACAGTTCACAGCAGAAAAGGACGTTCTCTAGTATCACTTTTTTTGGTGTAGAGAAATTATTTACTGATCAGTCAAGGTAGCAGTGTGCCAGCTCTCCCAGCAGAAAAGGACGTTCTGTCGTATCACTTATTTGGCCCAAGTGTTGAATAACATCATAAAAATGGCAAATAACACGATGTAAGAGTGGAGTAACATGGTAAAAGTGTGCAATAATACCAAAAGGGTGGAGTAATACGACAAAAAACTCTAAATAATACGTTTTTATTCAACCGGTATAACCCCACCACATGGTGAATAATATTATGTTACTACACACTATAGAGGTGTGGATTGGTGAATATTCCTCGAGGCGAAGCCGAGTGGAATATGGGAAATCCACACGATATCCGTGTAGTAACATTATTATTTAACGATCCGAAAAAAGTACGCGGTTGCTCCGTAAACTGGATTTCAAACTCGGCGAACGGGCTGTGAGTTAAATAATATCATGTTACTACACACTATTGAGGTGTGGATTGGTGAATATTCCTCGAGGCGAAGCCGAGTGGAATATGGGAAATCCACACCGATATCCGTGTGTAGTAACATTATTATTTAACGATCCGAAAAAAGTACGAGGCCGCTCCGTAATCTGGATTTCAAACTCGGCGAACGGGCTGTGAGTTAAATAATATGATGTTACTACACACTATTGAGGTGTGGATTGGTGAATATTCCTCGAGGCAAAGCCGAGTGGAATATGGGAAATCCACACCGATATCCGTGTGTAGTAACATTATTATTTAAAACGATCCGAAAAAAGTTACAATTCCGCTCCGTAAACTGGATTTCAAACTCGGCGAACGGGCTGTGAGTTAAATAATATGATGTTACTACACACTATTGAGGTGTGGATTGGTGAATATTCCACCGAGGCGAAGCCGAGTGGAATATGGGAAATCCACACCGATATCCGTGTGTAGTAACATTATTATTTAACGATCCAAAAAAAGTACGAGGCCGCTCCGTAATCTGGATTTCAAACTCGGCGAACGGGCTGTGAGTTAAATAATATCATATTAATATTCATCCCAATGCCGTCGAATAATAATATGTTAATTCTACTCAAGTATGTTTGATGACTTTCATTCTGGTTGATAACTCACTTTCACCTGGGTCATCAATCAAACATATTGACACTGGAACAGCGTCATCAAAGTCAACTGCACCGTAGCCAGTGTCCAGAATTTCATACAAACCACCTTGATCAACGTTGTCCACTTTCACTTGTAACTGAAAATAACCTTTACTGAAAATAACTTATATTATGGGAATATTGGTTCATGTTTCTACCCAAAGTTAACTGGTATCAAAGAAGCAAGACTTAGGAAATACAAATCCGAAGACTTTTAACTTAAGAAATTTGAATTCTGTAATAAAAACGTTGCCTCGTAAACCAATTTTCGTCCGTGCACGTACATTTAAATTTGTAACGCGTGCTATTTCCAGTTGTCACTAACTGGGATATAACGGCAGTTTAAGAGGTGAAAGTATACAATTATGGAATTGATGCCTGATAACAAAGTACTTTTAGTACAAATTAGGGAGAGGGAAATGAGGTTGGCATTCGAGTTCTTGCGCACCCACCTTTACTATATAACCGCCATTTGTCCCAGAGTTCCTCCATATTATGCACCTGTACTGCCCTATGACAATGTCACTGGAAACTGTACATGTTTCTGTCTGCCCTGAAAGAAAAGACCCAGGGCAAGGCAGTTCGGCAGTTTGAGACATTGTGCCCTTTATAGTGACGAACATATCATCATAAGAGCCATCGTAATAACCACTTCCGATTGTTACTGTTATTTGGTAATCAACTGAAAAGTATTATCAAAGTATGGTAAAAGTGTGATAAAAGTGTGATAATAATACCTGGGAATGGTACAATTTTTGCTGAGAATTTTCGGTTCATTTCCGATATGGTGCTATTGCTGTTGAAAATTTTCGGCCCTTTTCTGAATTGATCACGCAAGTATCGCGTCTGTATCACGCCAGTTGAACGCCAGTATCACGCCAGTATCGCGCCAGTCAGAACTAACTTAAAGCCAGAACGCCAGTAACACGCAAGACGCAAGTCTGATACTGGAGTGCTGCTGGCGTCCTGGCATTGAGTTAGTTTCGGATGGCGTGATGCTGGCGTGATACTGGCGCGATACTTGCGTGATCAATTCAGAAAAGGGCCGAAAATGTTCAACAGCAATAGCACCATATCGGAAATGAACCGAAATTTACCAATAAGAGGTGCTGATGTCTATGTTTTTCATACCAACCTGCACCAGCTTTAAGTACCAGAAGGAGTGAAACTAGGATCTGTGATCCTGTCATCTATCAGCAGCTGTGAATTTTCGTTCAAGTATACCTAATAACGATAAAGTAAATATAACTGCTCAAAGGAAGAATGTGACACTGAAGAGAAGTTATTATAGTCCGAGCCGAGGGATAATAACAATCAAATAATGCCATCGGAAGCAGCCAGAATGTAAGGAATTTGTAACCTACATGGCTCACGTATTCCTCATTTTTTCAAAAGATTATACTGTAGTACCGATTTTTCACATTAACTGACTGAATGGATAATTTATGCTGCAAATTATACCTTGATAATATCTATCATGAATCGAATACTTTCAATTAGAATAGTCAAATCAACTGGCGGGCTGGGATTCTTGTTTTGCTTCACAGGATCCCTCGAAAGGTCAAAAATGGCTAGCTCACATTCTGACTGCTTTTGATGATAGCAATTAAATAATAAACAGTAAAGTAGTGAAACAACAGAAACATTGTAAAGTTGTGAAACGTTAAATTGCACTCAAGATTCAGCAACGCATGGCGGCAAGATTCGATGATTCTGGTCCTCCACTTCAAAGTGGGCGCCTTTTCTCCTCTCTTGAGTTATTATCATTCTGAAGATGATAATCATATGCGCCGAATGCAATGGACCTACACGCGAATAGTCAATACTTCAATTGTCTGTAACCTTTACTGATTTTGATTGGATGAACGGAATATAGATGGTGTTAGATGAGTTTCGGAACCCTTTCTGATACCACATAAAAGAGTTTGTACCACTTGAACATAATTATGAGTAAGCTCTATTTGACCCTCACCATCAGGCACCTCTGCGTATCAAACCCTCTTCGGTTTAGGGAAATTATTCATATATGCTTTCTCACTTGACGCTGACAACAGTGGAGTAAAGGGGCGCCAATTAGACAGACCATCTATCATGGTTCTAAAATATGAATATTAAAACTATTATATTCTCTAATTGTGATGATTGTTCTATTTGGTGTCTCTGCAAACGGCTAACGGAAGAAGGCTTAAAAAGTGAAGAGGTGTAATATATGCAAAGTTTACCTAAACCAAGGAAGGTTTGATATTAAGAAGAGAGCCGATGTCTGATTGTGAGTCTAAACTGCCGCAACGTCACTTCAAGCTGCTCAGTTGAACTTTAAACTTTTCAAGCAACAATTGTACATCGAAGTACCAAAGGACCGGTTACCATTTCTCAGTAAATCCGATTACAATTTCGGTCGGTTCGCTAAAAACGCCGGTTAACCGGTGTTTCGGTTCGGTTAACCGACCGGTTTCCCTGATTAACGGTTAATTGCGAAATCAAAATATTCGGTTACGGTTGGCTGAAAACGCCCGGTTAACCGGAATTTCGGTTTCGGTTCGTTTAACCGGTCGTTTCCTACATCGAAGAGACGCTGCTATAGACCAAAAAGACGCCAAATGTGCCATAGGCCAGCGAGAACAATTTATCAAATTGGAAGGAGGACCGCCGGAAATGTGGGATTTCTGCATTCGCACGAAATTGAAATTAGGGTAACTGCAGCATACTCTACTAACGACACAGGATACTACCAATACAGGCCAATTTTTAGGGTACTTGTAGGCGTGCATTAAACGCTGCGTAAGAAAAATGGGCGATTCAACGTCATTAACTCACTACATTGAGCTATGATAACGCCATCCTACCCGCCTATTCCTCGTGCGCGGCGTACAATATTCTGTAGTATTACTCGGCTTATCCTCGTGCAATAATTTCTATCAGCGCATTCTCAGCAATGATCTTAACGTATACTACCAATACTTCTAATAATGACATTAAATGATCATGTCATGAAGTTGACGATAGCTCCTGAAATCCTGGATGAGCGCATTCGGAAACATATTCTGACATCATATCGGATGATGAAGTCCTGATACGTCCCCCAGCCCTCTTCAGAGATTAGGTTTACCGTCATTTCGATAGGGAAAGTATAAATGCTTCGTATTGGCGTAGTAATTGAGCAGGAATCATGTGTTTTATGATATCTTCGGTAAGAAAAAATCACTTACATTTCAAGTTGGTAAAGCTAAAGTTGAAATTTTGATGGTTGTCTTTTTTAGATCTCATATATTAGAAAGAGGTGCTAACCGGAACCTGGTATAAATTGGAGGGGGGTCCACCTTTTTGTTTTTTGTTAAGGTTAATGTTGTTTTTGAAAAAAACAACAAAGAAAAAATACAAAGAAAAACAAAATTATACAAAAAATACAAAACATAAAAAAACATAGAAAACAAAAAATACAAAAAATACAAAAAACAGAAAAAAACAAAAAAAATACAAAAAAACAAAAGCAAAAAACAAAAACATGAAAACCAAAAAATACAAAAAATATGAAAGGGAAGTTGGTTTGTGCCTTTTTTGCTATTGTGGCGTCATCTTCAAAATCGAGTGAAATCACTCTAATAAAGTATTTTGCGATAGAACGCTATTTTCCCTACTCTGAACAGTGAACATCTGTAACTCAGAGAGTTTTCACTTTTCACCAGATTATGTTTTACTTCGATACACATTGCTTTTAGACCTCGAGATTTAGCAATAGAGGAGTTCTCAATTCAAGGCGATGGGTCAAAAATTTTGTTGCAGGAGGCTTCTAAAAATGTAACTGCCAAATGCTTGAAATTACGTTTAAGACGAAAATTTGAAATGTAGCCCTTTTCGATGATACAATGACGAGGTGATAATGGTTTCTCAATGTCTCAATAAATAGGAATGAGAAATCTACGATGAAATTGTGAAGCACGTAAGTTCACGTGGACGTTTTGTAGAAATTAGGGGATTTCAAGAAATTTATGTTTGCATATGTCATTCGACTTGATTACATTGAAACAAGTTCAGATGCGATAGAAACACGTATTTCCTCTTCCATTTGTTTGTTTTAGTGAATTATACAAAGATGAAGATGTATTCTAACTAGGTTTATTTTAGTAAATTGTACAAAGATGAAGGTGTATTCTAACTAGGTTTGTTTTAGTAAATTACTGACCGGCTCTACAAATTGTCAATGGGACAGCATTACGAAAGATAAGACCCGTGTCTCTGTCAAGATCTTCATACCAGCCACCTTGATCAACGTTATCCACTTTCACCTTTAACTGAAAATAATTTATGATGAGTTTTCCAAAGCGTATAGTAGACAGGGGCGGCTCGTATGGGTGTATGGGTGTTGAGATACACCCAAAGCAGATAAGGAGAAAATAAGAAAAAGATCAAAAAACAAAAATCTATTTTTCTTTCTTTCTTCCATAGTCACGCGCGCGGCGCACACTCGCGGAGAATACCAAATCATAAAAAAAAGCCGCGCATTAAATTCGATTTATTCTTGCTCGAAAATCGAGCGCTATTATATGGGTGTAACGCGCACACCCAAAATCAGGGATTTTACCTGTAAGTTGCAATAGGGTGCGCCCTTTTTTCAAAGTTTTTTAGGCTCTTTGACTCGATTGTAGATCTCAGTGAGCTGATCACGAGGATATCAAGTTTTTTGAAATTGGACAATGTCTTCCTTTGCCTCTGGGCGTTTTTCTGTTTCGTGACGTCACATCACGTGACCTGTCACGTGATCCGCCTGCTAGTACTTTGTGCGCGCTCTGATTCCGCGCGCGCGATTGTAATTCTATGCGCGTTCGCAGAGATGAGTTGTCCGTGTCAATTCTGTGCTATCTATGGCATTGGCAAGACTTATCTTTATTGAATAATGGAATTTTCTGATACCAATCTATGATAGACGCAGATAGCAAATAATTTAAGTATCAGCCAGTGACATTTTCAAGCTTATAATTACGATAACTTGGAAAATGGAAGCTTAAGTTTATACATTGAGAGCTGAGAAGTACATTAGTACTATACAGGGTTAAAATTATACATCCCTATCAGGAGTGTCCCCAGTCAGATCACATGACAAAGCAGAGGACACTCCCTCAACCATTGATAGAGCAGAATAAGGTTCACGTGACTGATAGAGGAGGAAGCAAGCAGTATCTCTTTGACCATGAAGAAATCCAGTTAACAGTGACCTAGTTTGTTATATTTTAACGAGTAGGCACTCTTGCTAATTCTATTTCATCGTTCCGATCTTATTCCGAGTTAAGTAGTTAGTCAGCTGGTCGGTTAGCCGACCGTCTTGCCAGTGCAATTTTCGAGCTGATTATTTCGATTACTTGGAAAATGGAAGCTTTTGTTTATGCATTGGGAGCCAAGAAGTACATTAGTACTATACAAGGTTAAAATTGTATATCCCAATCAGGAGTCAGGGTGCATGTGAATGCCGAGTGTCCCCAGTCAGATCACATGACAAGGTAAGCGACACTCTCCCTCAACCAATGATCGAGCAGAAAAAGGTTCACGTGACTGATAAAGAAGGAGGAGGAGAGGAAGCAAGCAGTATCTCTTTGACAATGAAAAGATCGGGGAACGGACATTTCATCTGGCGACACCTCATCTCACGACATTTCATCTCCGACACTTCATCTCAAAGTACGACATTTCATCTCGTACTGTAAATTGATTTAAATGATGAATGTGCGACGTTTCATCTCAAAGGGTACGACAATTCATCTTTTGCTGTAACTTGATTGTACTGTAAAGTATGACATTTGATCTCGAGAGTACGACGTTTCATCTCCAAGGCTACGACATTTCATCTCTGGGGTTGACACCTCTTATCAGGGTAGGAAACTTGATCTCAGTGTATGACCCTTCATCTCAGGTACGACACTTCATCTCAGACTGCGACATTTCATCTCTCGGTACGACACTTCATCTCAGACTGCGACACTCCATCTGCATCTTAGACTGCCACATTTCATCTCTCGGTACGACACTTCATCTCTCGGTACGACACTTCATCTCAAACTACGACATTTCATCTCAGGGTACGGCACTTCATCTCTGGGTACGACACTTCATCTCAGGGTACAACACTTCATCTCATCTCCCGTAACACTTCACCCCAGGTACAACATTTATCTGACAACGAAATTTTTTCCCCGGGGGAATTTTATCTGGTACGAATTATCTCCCGGGAAACACGTTTTATTCCGATGAAAACGTTTTTCCCTAAGTTTCCCAAAAATTTCATCTCAGGGTCCACTGAACCCAAATAGAAAATTTCCTCAACGGAATTTTATCTCAGGGTA
>WFMF01000441.1:61985-151432 GCA_011033025.1 Beroe forskalii
GAGAAATTGTGCCCTTTATAGTGACGAACATATCATCATCCGAGCCATCGTATTGACCACTTCCCATTCTTACTGTTATTTGGTAATCAACTGAAAAGTATGATAAAAGTATGATAAAAGTATCATAATGGTACCTGGGAATGGTAAAATTTTAGGCCCTTTTCTGAATTGATACCCTTTTCCAGTGCTTTCAAATCCCCTTTTCTGGAAAGCGGAAATGATACCATTTTTGTTGACCTTAGAAGATTTTGGGCCTTTTCTGAAATGGTACCATTTTTGTTGAGAATTTTCGACCATTTTCTGAAATAGTACCATTTTTGTTGCGGATTTTTTGCCCTTTTCGTAAATAATACCATTTTTGTCGAGAATATTTGACATTTTCTATCACGCCAGTAGCGCACCAGTAGCACACCAGTTTCGCGTTTGTATCACGCCAGTATCGCGTCTGTATCACGCCAGTTGAACGCCAATATCACGCCAGTATCGCGCCAGTCAGAACTATCTTAAAGCCGGAACACCTTTTAAACACGCAAGACGCAAGTTTATGATCTGATACTATAGTGCTGCTGGCATCCTGGCTTTGAGTTTTTTTCGACTGGCGTGATGATGGCGTGGTACTGGCGTGATACTGGTCTAGACAAATCGCCCAATTTACAAAAAAGAGGTGCTGATGTCTACCTTTTTCATCAAAATTTACCAACCTGCACCAGCTTTAAGTACCAGAAGGAGTGAAACTAGGATGTGTGATCCTATCATCTATCAGCAGCTGTGAATTGTCAAGTATGCCTAATAACGATAAAGTTAATAACTGTTTAAGGGAAGAATGTGACACTGAAGAGAAGTTATTATAGTCCGAGCCGAGGGATAATAACAATCAAATAATGCCATCAGAAGCAGCCAGAATGTAAGGAATTTGTATCCTAGATGGCTCATGTATTCCTCATTTTCTCAAAAGATTATAGTACCAAATTTTTACATTTACAGACCGAATGGATAATTTATGCTGCAAATTATCCCTTGATAATATCTATCATGAATACTTTCAATTAAAATAGTTTCCAATCAACTGGCGAGCTGGGATTCTTGTTTTGCTTCACAGGATCCCTTTAAAGGTCAAAAATGGCTAACTCACATTCTGGCTGCTTGTGATGATGTTATAACAATAAAATGATAAACAGTGAAGTAGTGAAACATAAAGTTGCCCTCAAGATCCAGCAACGCATGGCAACGCATGGCGGCAAATTCGATGATTCTGCGCCTCCACTTGGAAGTGGGGCGTGGGTGCCTTTCTCCTCTCTTGAGTAATTATCATTCAGAAGATGAAAATCATATGCATGCAATGGACCTACACGCAAATAGTCAATATACTTCAATAGTCAGTAACCTTTGCTGATGTTGATTGGATGAACGGAATATAGATGATGTTAGATGAGTTTCGGAACCCTTTCTAATACCACATAATAAAGTTTGTACCCCTTGAACATAATTATGAGTAAGCTCTATTTGACCCTCACCATCAGGCACCTCTGCGTATCAAACCCTCTTCGGTTTAGGAAAATTATTCATATATGCTTTCTTGCTTGAAGCTGACAACAGTGGAGTAAAGGGGCGCCAATTAGACAGACCATCCATCATGGTTCTAAAATATGAATATTAAAACTATTATATTCTCTAATTGTGATGATTGTTCTATTTGGTATCCCTGCAAACGGCTAACGGAAGAAGGCTTAAAAAGTGAAGAGGTGTAATATATATGCAAAGTTTACCTAAACCAAGGAAGGTTTGATATTAAGAAGAGAGCCGCTGTCTGATTGTGAGTCTAAACTGCCGCAACGTCACTTCAAGGTGCTCAGATGAACTTTCAACTTTTCAAGCAACAAATGCACATCGACTTCTTATCAGATAGCAACTGGAAAACTATGGTCCGAAGGTATAGTATACATTTTTGCGAGTTGGCGAAGTCATTGAACTGGAATCATGTTATTTATGATATCTTCGTTAAGAAATAATCACTTACATTTCAAGTTGATAAAGTTGAAATTTTGATTGTTGTCGTTTTCGGATCTCACATAATAATATGTGAAGGAGGGACTTACCTGACCCTGGCATAAACTTCAAAGTGAGCTATAATTTGGCTTCCCTAAAATTTCAATCTCTAAACCACTTAACTTGAACAGGGCACATTTTGGTTACATTCCTCTTCTTGTGAGGTTTGTCCGACACAATCCTGTCCCCCGTGGAATGGTCCCTCACATTGTCTACTTCTTTCTCTCGTTCCACCTCCACATGTTACACTGCAGTCCGTCCACTCTGTCCAACTCTCCCAAACACCGTCAACTGATTTATTATCAACTTTCAGCTTATGATATATAGCAGGCCAAAATCACTGCCCCCGCCCCTTCCTGGACCCCATCCAAAATTGAAGAATAGACCGGGGGCACTCCCCGGCCCCGATGAAAAATTAGCACCTGCCTATAGCCGTGATTTTACCGGGGATTGGTCGGGATTCTTTACACGGGATTTCAGATAAAATTCATGTACTTCAAAATAATTTGACATAAAAAAGAGAAGCATAAAATCTTATTTTCGACAAAATTGATGGTTCCTGGGACCTGTATCCGGTCAAATTTCTCCAGTTTTCCCGGGGCCTGAACAACCATCCTCAGCTTCGGCTGAGATTCTGCTCCCGGTCAACCACTGATAACCATGTAACCTTAATATATCACAAGATTTGACGTAATACCGTAATGCCTTAGGAGGTGTATTCATGTGGAGTAAAATTTTGATGTAAACAAATTTGGTCAGGTGCAATTTGGGGATCTTTCTTAATTCATGACTGTAGTTAACATAATATGATAATTACGTCATTTTGAACTGTCATGGTGTGTGAAAGGATTTTTCCGAAAAATCCCCAAATTACAACCTCCATAAATACTCCTAATTTAAGCAAGGTAAAGAAGTAAAGACATACCAGCACACTCGTTGACTGAATATGTTGTATAAACTTCAACTTTGTCACTATTCCTTTACACAAACATCCAGTGCTTCTTTGCGGTAGAAGTAGCAGTAAAAGTCAGAGATGCGTATGAGAAAAACTTCGCAATCGGTAACTCCTTTGCACTGTGCCCTGCAGTCTGCTACTGAGGTGCCAGGGTTGTCGCTGATTTTAACTTCCTCATACCGGGTCCCACAGCCACCCTCCCATAATTGTCCGCAGGGCTCTTCTGTGGGATAACTCTCGTGACTCGGTGTTTGTACTTTTATACTTTATATAGTTTTATTAAAAAGTTATTTTCGGACATCGGCAGTGACCAAAAAACTTATTAGAATATGATATTCCCAATTTGTGAAAACTGTGAGGGGCAATCCGATGGATGTTACACTGCAGTCCGACCACTCTGTCCAACTCTCCCAAACACCGTCAACTAAAATGATTGGTTTCGTGGACTGATTGATGAGTTTGCTCTACTCGCCTTTTGTGCAGTGCTTATAATTGTACAAAGATGAAGGTGTATTCTAACTAGGTTTGTTTTAGTAAATTACTTACCTGCTCTACAAATTGTCAATGGGACAGCATTATCAAAGACAAGACCCGTTTCTCCGTTAAGATCTTCATACCAGTCACCTTGATCAACGTTATCCACTTTCACCTTTAACTGAAAGTAACTTATGCTGAGTTTTCCAAAGGGTTTAGTACAACAAATAACCGGAGAAATCGCCCACCACACTATCTACACGTCTTTTCATTCATCTAGAAGCTATTGCTTCTTTACGTTCCTTTCGCTAGCCAATGATAGGAATTTAAAAAAAAACGAATTAACGAAGTCAATCTTCCTATCCATTTTGATGGTAGTTGCACTATATAGAGACAGCTTGTCTTTTTATTTGTTATACGGTTTATTTAGAAGCATGGATATTTTGTCACCAAACAGCTTGTCTCTAAATAGTGCAGCAATCAACTTCGTTGTAAGAGTGGGCTTTATTTCATGCTTCCCACCTTTACTATTTTTGCACCATCTACCCCAGAGTTCCTCCATATTATGCACCTATACTGCCCTATAGCGATGTCACTGGAAACTGTACATGTCTCTGTCTGCCCATAAGTAAAAGACCCAGGGCAAGGCAGTTCGGCAGTTTGAGACATTGTGCCCTTTATGGTGACGAATATATCATCAGCCGAGCCATCGAATTGACCGCTTCCCATTCTTACTGTTATCTGGTAATCAACTGAAAAGTATGTAATTTAATCGTAATGGAGTGACTCAGGCAGATTTTTTGTCCGTTTCACTGATAATGAAGACAGGCCTGACTAGATTTCAATGACAAAACGTGACATAAATCGTGGATACTTGACAAGTATTTGTATATTAAAAAGTTAAAAGGAGTACGTCGAAAAGTATCAGTAGGTCGAGATTTCGAGAAGACAGGTAGAAAGAACCATGAAGCATTGTCTCATTGATCCTTTTCTGACAATTTTTCACCGGGAATTATCTCCCTCGTCTTCGGTTAAAGACTGGGACCTTGTAGTACAATAATGATATGAAGCAGTCGATTACCTTTGTTCTTTCTATCTGTCCGCTTCACCTACTTCTCGACATTTTCGACCTTTGAACACAAATTCCAGTTAGAACATGTTCTAATGGCCTAGGTCTCCACATTCAATGAGTCTGGTGTCTCGAATGGAAGAATATAAGCTCCTATTCAGTGTCAAATCAAACAAGGAATGTGTGGAGTTTAAAGAATGAAATGCACCAAGGGATAATATCAAGAGATAACTTTAGCTGAAGTGTCTGTATCAAACCTGCGACAGTGCTGAGTATCAGACCGAGTACTGCGATATTAGATCCTATCATGGAGCTGCTGAGGCGGACAGAGTTGTTAAATACGTGAAAATTTTTAAAATGTCAAAAAATACGACGTATTTGCTTCTGAAGAAAAAATACGGCTGATTTGAAATTCAGACAAAATTTAAGAATTGGAAAGAAAAAAAATACGGCAGCTTCTGCCAAAATATACGTATCGTATTTTTTGCCGTATTTTATTTTTTAAAAAATACGTATTTAACAACCGTGTAGTTGGGATCTAATATGCTGACCTTGCTTTGTAAAACTATACATGTCACAACTTATAAGGTAGAGGTTTACAGGAATGAACGTTTACAAATACAAGGGAGTTGTTCTTCAGAAGCTTTCGAAAACCATGGGATTATCTTGATAACAGAGACGTGACGAACTACGTGCGCGGGTTGATCGCTAAATTATTAATCAGTAACATTCCTGCCTTAGGGTTTACGTCACGTCTTCGGGGGAATGTTTTATCTAATCGTGACGTTCAAACAGAACTAACTTGATATGGTTTCTGTCAAGTCACAAGACGAGAGGTCGAACGATTCAAACTGAAAGCAACAACTTGTGATATTGTAAACATCAACTTCGATGTTAACAATTTTGAAATAACATTGGGTTTCGCCCTGCTCATTAAGTCATTGACAAAATCTGGAGTAGATGCGCGCGCAATAGTGACGTGACGCGTCACTTCACGACTAGCTGGGGTCTTATGGCCTCGAAAAAAACATACCAAGGGGCAAGCTGCTGACGGGCTTAAACGGGTCATCAGTCTCTTCATGCAAAAATAAGAATGTATAAGAAGTAGTAATAAGAAGTAGTATAAGAAGAAATAATAAGAACTAAGTAATTGCAAAGTTTGAGAATAAAAGTAAAAACCAAATGAACCGGTTGTGTGGGGCCTTGTGATGCTGGTATCTATTTATTTATCAGTTAATTAATTTGCTGATTTCATCCTAAATGTTATTGTTCCAGAGAAACCAACATAACAATAACAGTAATCGGTAATCTCTCGCGAAGTTAATTAAATTAGGCAATAATTTTTGTATTGTTTCTTCAATGTTACTGAAATTTCATTTACTCATGTTCATCATTTACTCATTTTCACTGCTATAGTGGCCCCCTATTATACCTTATCGGACATAATTTTCACGGACTTTAGTTTCACGGACCTAAAATTTCACGGACATTAATATTCACGCTCGATCTTGCCACTTCAAATTTCAACAGAAATTCACAAATTTTCGGCTCAATTTTTCTCATTTTGTTCCACGATTTCAATAGTTACTTGAATTGAAGATTTTTTCAATATTTCTCGTTAATCAATATGGTAAATTTCCATATTGCGGGTACTAAGCATGAAAAATAAGTATAAAATAACTTTCTTAAAAATTTTTATTATTTGTGCATTTTAAGAGATGAAGTCACAAATTTTTCGTGTCTACCCTAGAAATTTTAGGATGAATTACCGGAATTAATTTTCACGGACCTGAAAATCACGGACAAAATTTTCACGGACATTAATATTCACTCTGGGGGGCTCAGCGTGAATGTAATGTCCGTGATAATCATGTCCGATAAGGTAGTCCTATAAATAATGTAGTGCTGAACTTCAGGCAGCTTCGGAACTGTTGCGCGTCTCAATTCGGTCGGAACATTTCGAGTGATTCCTCGCGCCAATCAATTTGTTTTACTTTCCATGCGGTTTTATCGATTGGTCCATGTACCCAGTGGGTACCCACACATAAAGTTTATTCCCGTAGCCCTTCTAACTGTCCCAATCTTTCAGTAAGACGGCAGAGGAAATGGCAGGGAGACGTATCGGGGCGTTTTCCTACGGATCAGGACTAGCTGCCACTATGTTCTCTCTCACAGTTACTCGGGACCTGGAACAGTTGGGGAAGTTCTGCAAGGACATGTCCTATCTTGGGGGAGTTCCTAAACTCCAGGATCAAGGTGAGGAGTTGTCAGACAGTGTCTGATTTATTATTTAAGGTGAGGAGTTGTCAGACAGTGTCTGACCCATTACTTCAAGGTGGGGAGTTGTCAGACAGTGTCTGACTCATTACTTCAAGACGAGTTGTCAGACAGTGTCTGATTCATTACTTTAAGGTGAGGAGTTGTCAGACAATAGTCTGACTCATTACTTTAAGGTGAGGAGTTGTCAGACAGTGTCTGACTCATTACTTTAAGGTGAGGGTAGTTGTCAGACAGTGTCTGACTCATTACTTCAAGGTGAGGAGTTGTCAGACGACAGATTTATCATGTAAAGGATCTCAGACAACGTATGATTTATCATTTTAAGGGGGTAAGACAACCTCCAACTAATTACTTTAAGGGGGTCAGATGAAGGCGAGGATTTCTTCGATACCCTCTTAGTTCGGTTTAAACACATTCTGTTTGAAAATCTGACGATGATGAAGCATATTTCGGATATTCCCATCTCTGTCATTATATTTCTCTGCGGTTTCTTCCTCCGCAAGACCCTCATCACGTGTCTGTATCGCAGGTAGCGCCGGAGGAGTTCGAGGAAATGATGAAATCTCGGGAGAAGAACCACCACCTACCGAACAGGACACCTTCCTACCCTGCGTCTCGTCTGAGTCAGGGAACTTACCACATTGTACAGGTAAGTTAAAGTTAGCTAAGTCGCAAGCTTATACTCCAACAAGTGACATAAATAGTCGGCATAAGCGTTCTGGGGACTAGGGATTCCAAAGTTCATGTAGATCGAGCCGCACACCTTCACAAAATTTGAAATCCATTTCCCATAGGGAGGATAGGGCACGGAGCGAGGATAAAACTTTTTCTACCAGCAATAATTTTCAAGATTTGAAAAAAACAAAACAAAAATGGTGATAAGTTGGCAATTATTTAAAGGCCAAGTTGAAACAAAATTTACCAAAGAACTAAAAGGCAAAGAAATCACATATCAGTTCTCATCTAAATTTGATTATCTAATGTCTTGGACAAGTGAAGATTAAGTGCAATTCTGATGAGGGCAAATGGCAATTTGTTCCAAACGTTTGCTTCTGGCTTCTGGCTGATCCCACATCCCAGGCCCCCTTGACATTTTATTTTCCTTTTACTAAATTTGTTTTAGATTTATTTTTAAAAAAATGTGGTTAAAGTGGGGTCTGTCAAATTAAATGCCAGTCAATTTTAAACTAGACTTAACATTACACTGAAATGAGGGTAAAAATCCTATTGAGACAGCAATTCAACATCTGGCTTCTGGGGGCTGCCGCCTGTCATCGATTATAGTGAGGTGTCGGATAATTGCTTTGAATTTTCCTTCAATATACGTGATACAGAAATAGTAACTTATTATTGTCCTTCATTTTGGTGGCTATCCTGATCAGAATTCTGGCTCAATCAAATGATTCATATTCAATATTTATGACTGTGAAGTGTGAAGCCAGAATTCAGTCTCAGATCCCCTCTCTCGAACTACCCCTGACGTAATGATGACTTTTAAAGTCAGCTATCATTTCTATATCATAATATTGTGTGGCAATGACTCAAACCTTGAAAATGTTGTAAGGGGGATTTGGTGACTGGTGAGCTCTGACTCGAGTAATTATGGGGTAATTAGTTTTGTTCCCTGAAAATTCGAGTCTCCTCCCTTGGACCTGCTGGCCCTGATGCTCATGAATCTTCCATGAGGATTCAGCGGAGGTGTGTTCCTCGAATTGCTTGGTAATTGCCCTGGAGATTTATTTACAAGACAAAATAACATGGGACAATAATTCCGGGGATCGAAATTTTGGGGTCTATAAAAATATAAAGGAAATTTTCAAAAATCCCAAAAATGGAATTGGGAAAATTAAATCAGGTGATTTTTAAGTTTCTTTCAAATTCGAAAAAATATGGTAACTTTTGGGAATAAATCGGAACTTCAGAAAGGCCAATATTACGAGGTGATCCTCAAAAATTGAATTTCAAATGAAATCCCTTTTATCGAGTCGAGTGGGCGGTTTTATTAGGAATTACTGCATTTAAGATATTTTAACTCTTCTGCACTGATATACTTATTGAAATTTGTCTTGGAATATGTCAATTCTTCTATTATTTTTGAGAGATTAATTTGGGGGAAATAATTTTGGGGATCGAAATTTTTGGGGAACGAAAATAGCTGATTTTTTCTTTAAATTCCCCAAATTTGTGTGTGCTGGCTTTTTAAATATGTTTGAGTTAGGAAAGTATATCTACACCTCAAACATTCTCAGGTGGATGAAGAACACAGGAGGAAGTACACCCGAACCTCGGTCCTCGACACTCTGCACCCCGTAGCACTGCAGAGCTCCGCTTCTAACTGCGCGGCGCACTACTGCCCGCACATGTAATGTCACGCGCTATGTGATCTCACGCGTTAAGCGTCACGTGTTGAAATTGTATGACCCACATAATGTGACACGTGTTATGTGACACGTGATCAGATACGAGATCTCGCCTGGAACTTTTGTTAGGATTTCCCTCTGTGACCACTGAACTGTGACCCTATTCAGTTTCACTTGAAGTTGAATTATATTTATTTTATACTTTTGCAAACGCACTTAAGATAAACTTTAGGGCGATTAATAATTATCATGATAATTCTGCTATCAATGACGAAGTTACTAATTTCATTTCCATTCATTTTGGTCTAAAGGTGACGTTATAGACTTTCTGTCTTAGCTTCATTTCCAATGATATTGAGCTTTTCATTTTACCTTTTTTGAATTAAACGATGCAAATCTGATAACGGGTACGTCTCATTTCTTAAATAGACATATGTGATCTTAGTTTCTTTTCCGAATCTAATCATTATTTTCTTTCAGTATGATTATTGGATGGTACCATGAACATTGATATTTAAACTCAAGTTCCTATTTTATTTTCTCACACTTGACACTGCTCTGAATCGAAGCTATCTTAGAAGTCATTAGCAGTTCTAATCCGTGAAAATGCACTGAAAATGCTACTCTTAACAACGGTACCACGTTAACAGCGGAAATGCTACTCCAGTAAGGAAAATTTTCGATATACTTTCATGATAATTTCGGCCATTTTAGACCCCTTCAGTGCATTTTCACGGATTAGAAACGTCCGCAATTTATTCACAAAGTGTGTTTCTCAACACAACCCCATTTTCTTTAAAAGGTTTTGAAAATTCTCATTTTTATGCCCAAGCTTTCTTAAAAATGGTGACAAAATAAGTTTGGTCATACGGTCTCCATTGAATAAAAAGTCAAGAAATAAAAAATCGACTATTTTATAAAAAAACCAGTCAAATCGACCAAAATTTTCATAACGAGGGTCCACGTCCAACGGTACCACCCCTAAGAAACGGTAACGTCCATAGGTGTGTGTACGCACCTGGTACCACGTTAACAACGGTACCACGTTAACAACGGTACCACGTTAACAACGGTACCATATTATCAACGGTACCTTATTAACAACGGTGCCTTATCAACAACGGTACCTTATTAACAACACATTAAGCAAGACAACTTGAAAATGTTGTGAGGGGGATTTGGTGAGCTGTGACTCGAGTAATTATGGGGTGATTAGTGTTGTTCCCTGAAAATTCGAGTCTCCTCCCTTGGACCTGCTGGCCCTGATGCTCATGAATCTTCCATGAGGATTCAGCGGAGGTACCACGTTAAAACGGAACCTCGGTATCCCTGGACGGTATCTAGAATTTTGGTATTCCCATTTTAACAACTCTGGTGACGTCACAATAAAACGTAAATTTTTTGTATTTAAACCTACCCATTGCTAACCGTACCTTATTAACACCACATTAAACCTAACAACTTGAAAATATGTAACATAACCTTGTTGGGTGAGTTTACCTCAACAAAATTATGGGGTGATTAGTGTTGTTCCCTGAAAATTCGAGTTCTCCTTGGACCTGCTGGCCTGGATGCTCATGAATCTTCCATGAGGATTCAGCGGGTGTGTTCATCATAATCCCAAATTTAAAAACCCTGAGTCGTATCTAGAATTTTGGGTAAGATAAATATTATTCTGAGAATTGCGTGCGAAAACCTAACACCCATTTGGCACCTACGATTACGAACTAAAATTCTTATGAACTGCGTTGTTGTACTCAGTTCGTTGTGAATTTCGCCTCAACCCCAGCTCCATTTACTATACGTTTATTTCAAATTGTGTCCGTTTATTCAAAACGGTATTTTCTTGAATTTTGTCAACTCTTGATATCACTTTTTATCTGATTTTTTAAAATCAACGGTACCGTTTTATTTTCTGTTTGAACGTTATCTCTTGTCCCAAAAATATTTGTCTTTCACAACAACGGCACCAAAGTTTAATAGTTATAACAACGCAGTTTAACAACGGTACCACGTTAACAACGGTACCACGTTAACAACGGTACCACGTTAACAACGGTACCTAATTTTTAACTTTTATTAAAAACGGTACCACGTTAACAACGGTACCTGATTAAAACGGAACTTATCATAAATTAGGTTCGAGCATTAACAACGGTACGTATTTTTACAACCTATCAACGGTAACAACTTTTGAACAACCGATAGCTCCATGAATTAAAAACGGTACCTTGTGTACCAGGGTTAACAACGGACGGACGGAGGGACAACGGTACCACGTTAACAACAGTACCACGTTAACAACAGTTGTATTGCAAAAACTTGACCTGATATACATGATATTAACAACGGTACCTCGTTAACCACGGTACTCTGCCAACAACGGTACCACGTTACATTTGCCTTTTTAACAAAAGGTACCAATGTTAAGGAAAAAACCATGGTTGTTACCTGATAAAAACGGTACCTTGTCAACAACGGTACCTTGTCAACAACGGTACCACGTTAACAACGGTACAAAGTTAAAAACGGTATCTTGTCAAAAACGGTGCCTTGTCAACAACGGTACCTTGTCAGCAACGGTACATTGTCAACAACGGTACCAGGGTTAACAACGGTACCACGTTAACAAGGGTACCTTGTCAACAACGGTACCACGTTAACAACGGTACCACGTTAACAACGGTACCACGTTAACAACGGTACCACGTTAACAACGGTACCACGTTAACAACGGTACCACGTTAACAACGGTACCAGGGTTAACAACGGTACCAGGGTTGACAACGGTACCAGGGTTAACAACGGTACCACGTTAACAACGGTACCACGTTAACAACGGTACCACGATAACAACGGTACCACGATAACAACGGTACAACGTTAAAAACGGTACCTTGTCAACAACGGTACCTTGTCAACAACGGTACCTTGTCAACAACGGTACCAGGGTTAACAACGGTACCACGTTAACAACGGTACCACGTTAACAACGGTACCTTATTAACAACGGTACCACGTTAACAACGGTACCTTATTAACAACGGTACCTTATTAACAACGGTACCTTACTAACAACGGTACCTTATTAACAACGGTACCTTATTAACAACGGTACCTTATTAACAACGGTACCTTATTAACAACGGTACCTTATTAACAACGGTATTTTATTTACAACACATTAAGCAAGACAACTTGAACACCAATAAAAAGAATCGGAATAATGGCGAGAGGGGCAGCACACGTCTTTATATATGATGGCTGACACCACTCCGTCATCTATGACGAACAGCGACGTATGCACATTCCACATACCAACTCAATGACGTTGACACCACTTAGCACCCAATCAAGCATGACGAATAGCGTTACGTGCACATACCAACTCTGTGACGTTGACACCACTCTGCACCATAGTAAGCGTGACGAATTGCTACGTTTGAACATTACACATACCAACCCTGTGACGTTGACACCACTTCCAATCGAACATGACGAGAAAATGTTGCGTGCGCATAGCAAATCGATGACATTGAAAGCACACAAATTTATTACGAGCCCCTTTTCTTTCTCTCTTACACAGGGCACAAAAAACTTTCTCTCTTATTTCATGCATCATGAGCTGCGTAATAATTAATCGTAATTTATCTGGTTAGATGAAACTCAAATCTACACGCGCGCAATCAATACGTACGTGAACAAAATGTTGAAATTGTGTCACATGTATAAAACAAAATTGTTCGCGCGTTCCATAAAAGACACAAACAAAGGAAATTTTGTGATTATCGCGGTCGATATGGATATGCCCGACAGAGACTTAAAAGAGGTAATGATAGTCAAACGAAAACCATTATGAAAACAATTGATTGCCAGAAAAGTAATTACAAACACTACATTAACAAAAACATCCCAAAGTTTGACAACACTCTTACGACCAAATATCTTCGCAGTACTGCTTGTTCTTCTTCATTTCAGATAAAATTTGCAGAGCTTCATCCTCAGACACATTCTTCAAATCGCACAGTATGGTTTTGAACGTACTAAATACTGCTGCACCAAGACCTTTAGCATCACCACAAACAAAGATACGAGCATTATTATCCAGCCACTTGCCTATCTCGGCAGAGTCCCTACTTAAGATGTCCTGCACGTATTTGCACTGACTGCCCTCGTCCCTAGAATGTGCTGTACGGTAGTGTGTCAGGACCCCTGACTCAGAATGCTCCCTAAAATAGTCCGCGTAGATTGAATCCAAGTCCTTGTACCTGTTGCCTGTTATAAGAAGAGTTCGAACATCACTCATTCCTGATTCTTGGACATGATCCAGGAATCCAAGGAAGGGAGCTACCCCTGTTCCAGCCCCTATCATGATCAAACCTCCGCCGGTTGTGTCAGGTCTGAAGGACTCGTTCTTCCTCCTGTAGATGTAGACCGGGTCCCCGGTATTGAGGCTTCTCAGCCAGGAGGTACAGACCCCAGGGACATCACCCCACTCTCCTCCACCCTCCCTGATACTTGTCACGTGATTAAAGACAAAGGAAATAGAGGACGATGTCACGTGGTCTGATGTCACGTGGTCTGATGTCACGTGGTCTGAAGTCACGTGGTCTGAAGTCACGTGATTCCTGTGTATCCTGGATACGGAGTAGTAGCGAGGCGTGAGTCGGGGCAGGAATTGGAGGAGGAAAGAGAACGAAGGAACGCAGGAAGGAAACAGAGATAGGATCTCAAGCAAGGTCAGTCCGGGAGAGTAAATCAGCTGGTTGAGATCCTCGCTACCCTGAAACAAGGATGTTAGAGCTTAAAAACATGTAGAAAACATTGAAATTAATCAAATGAAATATCAAATTCAAAGATTTGTGCCATAGTACGAAAGGGTTAAACTATCAACTATTCCAGCGTTCAAACACAAACTGCTTCCCTCTTTGGAAGCAAGATATCTCAAGCACTGAGCCTCCTCTTCACTCCCACAACACTCTGACAGATAGACAAGGAACGCTTTCTTAGGCACCGAGTGAATGTCCAGAGTGTACTTTAGAGCGTACCAAGGTGAGCACTGCAGTAGCACGTGTTTAGGAAGGAGCCGCGCTTTGACCCCCGAGTTAGCAGTCAGGTGGTATTGGTCGTGCGCAACCTCGCTGAGCCGGAGTCTGTTGAGGAGTTGTGTCACCTCCGTGTCACTGTTCTGAGCAAGTACCCCGAATGAGTCACCTGCACTGTACCCCGTGTCACTGGTTGAAAGCTCCAGTTCTATCACCTCCTTAACAAGGTCCAGGTGTTGGGTCAGCTGCTTCTTACCCACAACTCGACTCTCTTCCAAGCTGCTCGCACAGAACGGCATCATGAAATCCCTTACTCCGTGGGGGAAGTTATGGGTAAACTCGGTGTCAGACCAAACCAAACTAAACATGGGCTTCGTGGTGTTGTCGGTCTTATCAACTGTCAGTTGGGAGAGTTTGTCTATTAGCTCAGCGGGTAGTCTGGGAAACTGATTTGAGTTGTTTTCTTCTGGTGGGTTCTCAATCTTTGCTAACGTTTCTTTGAGTGGTTCCCAAAGTCCTTCTATCCATGGCTCGACAACTAACTCTAGTCCAACTTGATCGTCTGCCAGCTGAAATGTTGAAACCGTCATGAATAGTTTGATAGAAAGACATCACAATAAAACAGAAATTTCACGAAATACAAGTGAGATAAGCGTAAAAATCTCAGATAAATTCATGAAAAATCGCAAGAAAAGAGTCGTTTGACCAGCGTAAAACTACTGACAAATCCTTAAAATTTAGCTAGAAAGCCCCTGACAGCTAGCTGGTACTCGTAGAAGGACTCCGCACCGCTACCCGTCAAGAAGTCCAGGAAGTTCTGAGGAAAGCCCCCGAAGTTCGTGTAGTTGGAGTCTCCGAGGCCCAGCAGAGCGAAGGTGAGGTTCTGGGGAGGGGTGTCGTGCAGTGAGTACCAGAAACTCTCAAAGTTCTCCGGGGGATCCCCGTCTCCAGTGGAGGAGACCACGAACACAGCCACCTGGAACAAGGGGTACTGTCAGTGGTACTGCGAGGGGTTTTGAAGTAAGAATGGAACTCAAGTCTCATCGTTTAAAGCTTTAAACAGTTAACAAATTGGAAACTCTTACAATGATTGGTGCGCTTCTCTGAGTTTGTTGAATTAATTCATCGATTAACGTATTGTCATTGGTGGGAATATAAGGAACAATGAATTGAATGATGCCCCCTTAATTCATGGTCTAATTGCCCACATACATTACTCACCTTGTCGTGAAGGTATTCTGGTGTGACCTCCTCTCCACACAGCAACTCCGCCTCCAGACCCTGATCCTCGGACATGGTGGCTATCTGCTCCGCCACCGCCTCGCTCTGTCCTGTCTGGGATCCATATATCAGGAGGAACTTCATCTAGACACTACTGAGAAAGTTCACAGTACGCACTGGAACTATTATAGGCATACAGTATACACTTTTCAACTTACACTGTAACTTGCTCCTTCTGCACTATACACACACTCACTTAAGTAGGGAAGTGCTGATTGCTGAGTATTGGAGCAGTATACACTGTGCAGTGTATACTGTGCACTGTGCGGTGTATACTGTGCACTGTGCGGTGTATACTGTGCACTGTGCGGTGTATACTGTGCACTGTGCGGTGTATATTGTGCAGTGTATACTGTGCACTGTGCAGTGTATACTGTGCACTGTGCAGTGTATACTGTGCACTGTGCAGTGTACAGCGCAATGCAGAGTTGTTAAATTGTTACACCAGGTTAATAAATGAGGTAGAAAAATGAGGGGAATGTTTTAGGTACTGGGGTTTTGCGTGGAACTTATTGAGTGAGGTCAGCCCAAACAGTTACAAAGTTATTGATGATCTAACACTTTCATTATCTCGGGGCGCCGTCTATAAGTCTTTAATAGAGTCCACTTGTACAGTGCACTTTAACACAGTTAGGAACCGTAATTGTTTCATTTCAACGTGTTGATCACTGCGTTACACCTGCTACAAGATCGCACAGTAACACACACAAAATGATTGGGTGAGGCTATCGGAAACAGTTCAACAGATTGCTCATTGGTCAAGGAATGGTCCACGAGAAGGGTGATAGATTTATCCTTTTTTGACTTCAGACTTGGTTGCACTGGTACATTGTACAAGATTAACAATGGCGTTCTTTGACTTGTATTAACTTACAAACGAGTCAAAGAGTATAAAACAATAACTCTTATCATTGAACCATGTGACTCTTATTCAACGACCCGATCCATGAAATCAGAACTGGATCTTCTGCGAACAAGAATACAAGCAATTGAGGCATTACAATAAGCATGATTTGACAATTGTGGCCCTTGGGTCGATAGGAATTAGGAATGAAATGCCCAAGCTAAAAATGACTTCAAGATGCGAATCGATGCAAAGGTAAATTTAGAATTGCGAATAAATGTTCAGCAAACAGGTTATTGCAAAAGGAAAGATTTAATTAGCAGTGAGCAAATTCGATAAACCGGTTTTACAGGTTTTATCAATATCTGATTATCTGAAATTCGAGCTCGGCAATAAAGTGAAGGGTTTGCAAGTGTATATTTGTGTGTGCTCGTAAAAACTCAAAATCTACAAAACGAAATAAAAACAAGTTTTAAATATGGTAAAAACTGAGAGATTTCATTAACATAAACCATGATATATTCAACAATATTACAAGATATAAAATATTAGTTCAAATACAATATACGTCATATTATCATATCAACACTGTGTACTACAAGTTAAATAATAAAGCTTACACTGAAGAGAAGTGCCTTTGAAATTAAATACCTACCATTTTCTTTTTCTGACGATTATTTCAACGATAAAACTTACAGATAATACTGGCAAGTGCCAGCAAGTGGTGCATTATTGAGTGTCTTATCATTAATCATATTATCATACCTCTCCTTCTTGCAATCTTCACTCAAAGCATTGATGTTTTAAGGAAGTGATTCTATGTCAGTGACATTCATGCGGAACATATAATTTAAATGAAAATTTCGGAAAACTTTTCAACTTTTAACAAAACATGCTATGATAAAACTTTTAACATTAAAAATTAAATTATTATGAGCCAGCTTGCAGGACGTGAACGGTATTTTACAAGGGTCGCAATTGTCAATTATGTACTCTGACATCACAGCTTTGTGGTAATGGTCGCCATTTCTTGTTCCAACTTCCAACTCATTTCATGGTTGTGTATACCTTTCCTTATTACACTTCATCGTAAAACGCATTCGCTAGTCACATGACAGATCCTTGCAGCTCTAAGCACCTCTTGATTCACCACACGGTTTCAAGTGTTCTTGTTGCTGTGGTGCTTGGCAGGCTGGATCCTGTGCATGAAGGCGTCTAACAGCTTATCTGACACTGGATCCTCCTGGATCAACTGGTTCCACAGCTTGGATTCCCACGTCCAGTGAATCGAGGAGAGTCGCGTGTACCTACAGAACGTTATTTGGAATAAAGACCTGTACGAAAAGAAGATATAGATAAAAACCACCTTAAGTTCAATCAAACGCAACTACGGAACATAGTCATAAAACAGGATTTGGTCAATATTCATTATTTATGATTCAACCAAGAAGCAACATCACGATATTGCCTATTTAGGTATTTACCTATTTCTACTGAATTTCAACTACTGATTCTGTCTTATAATACTCACGCAAAGTCAGCAGCCGCTTCTGCCGGCCACTCGTACTGAGAATTCCTGGTTTTACAGTTGAAGAAGTAGAACTTCTTCAGCTTGCTACTTAACTCCATGTTCCACGGGTCTGAAGACAGAGAAATAGATTTCATTTCAGTTGCAATGTAGTCTTCTTTAAATTGTTTGAATCTAACGATATTTGGCTAAGAGAAGCTTATTCTGACTAATAGCATCGGACTTGATAGCTCATTACAAATTATCAGGTTTCAGGTAGGCCGTAGGAGTAAGGTTAGATATATACTGATGCAGTACCTTTGATATGTCTGATGAATATGATGCCTGTCACCAACATCTTCTTGTCCTTGAGACAGTGCGCTAGTCTGGGAGTGGAGTGGCCCTTGAAATACTCCACTCGTAGAGTGGCTGTCAGTTGGTTGAAGTTCTCCAGGCGGTAGAGGAGGGGTTTGACAGGAGATCGCTTCCTGCCACTTCTTAACGCTCTCCTTCCTGATGCTCTTACACATCTTATCCAGGAGGGATATTCTGGGGAGGAATGTTGTGTAAGGGTTTATGAAAGATTGGTTCAAATTCTAAGATTCAATTTCATGCCATCGATATCATAATTCATAGTGCAGATTTTAAAATAATATCATAGTGCAAGCAATGTCAGAACTAAACCCTTAAGTCTATACATGTTATTCAAGAACACATAGTTCAGTGGAAAGGAAGTTGTTAATTGTAGTGCGAGTAAAAATTCAAAGGTAGCTGTATAGAATCATTTGTTCCAATGTTAGAAGAGTATGAGTTGCAGGGCTGTGATAGAATAGATGTGTTTAAATTAGATAAGTAGTGCACAAAGTAGCAGCGTGTAACCTGTCGCTGTAAGGTTTCTGGTAGATCTCCTGACCCCCAATGACAATACCGTCCGTGAGGACCAGCGAGTGAGTCCTCAGTCCGCTGTTCTCTCCGCTGAACACTTCCGTTACCTGCAACGCAGTCACGTGATATCACGCGTTATCTACAACGCAGTCATGTGATATCACGCGTTACCTACAACGCAGTCACGTGATATTAAGCGTTAACTGCAACGCAGTCACACAAACCAGGGCTACATTAAATCTAGGCCTCAATAAACCTGTGCCTTCACAAACCTGGGCCTCAATGAACCTGGACCTCAATAAACCTGGGCCTCAATAAACCTGGGCCTCAACAAACCTGGGCCTCAATGAACCTGGGTCTTCACAAACCTGGGCCTCATGAAACGTGGGCTTCATTAAATCTAGGCCTCAATAGACCTGTGCCTTCACAAACCCGGGCCTCCACAAACCTGGGCCTCCACAAACCTGGGCCTCCATAAACCTGGGCCTCCACAAACCTGGGCCTCCACGATGGTGTCCCGCGGTAGTTCTATCTGAATATGGGGATGCTTGGTCCAGCTCTGTAGGTCCCCGTTGAAGTAGTACACGTGCTTGTGCTGAAAGACAAAATCATGACGAATCAGTCCAACACGGACCAGAGCCAAACATGAAGCACTTCAGCTATGGTTTTCTGTTCCATTGAATCAGAAATTCTGTGAACAAGTATGTAAGTATCTGATGAGATGCTAAATTTGCCAAATTATAAGGCGTAATTTTGCTATGTAAATTACTGGAGATAATTGAATATGATGCATCAACGGATAGAATACTTAGTTGTACAAAATCTACTGCGTACACAATAACTCAATAAAAAGAGGTACAATTCAAAAATGGTACACCGTACAGGCGTACAATGCTACAATACATGGCACTAAAAAAGTGTACATTGTTCATTGTAAAAAGTGTCAATGTAAGTTTCAGTGTCAATGTACAAGTTTCAATGTAGATTCTAGTGTCAATGTATACTGCAGTCAACAGTGCCAATATATACAAGTGTCGGTGTACAGTGTATAAACTGCACAGTGAAGAATGTAGCATGGCTTCCGGTATAATCAGTTGCTGACAATGAGGTGCACCAATTAGACCAAATTAGGAATCTGTCGTGCAATGTTGAGCACCATCCCCTAATATTACCTGTTACCATTGGTATTTCTAGACATTCCGTGTAAAGCTCTCAGCTATAATTAGACGATAATTTGCCATTTAAGAAGCTCAGAAATTTTAGGCATAGAATGGTATCCTCGATATTGCGCCAAGTTCAGCGATTTCAGAGTTAAGTGTTTTAAGAGTTAAGTGGTGCCACATTGAAGCAGTGCCAGAATGAAATGGTGTCAGAGTGTGGTGGTGTCAGATTGGAGTGGTGTCAAAGAGAAGTAGTGTCAGAATGAAATGGTGTCAGAGTGTGGTGGTGTCAGAGTGAATTAGTGCCAGAATGAATTAGTGCCAGAATGAAATGGTGTCAGGGTGTGGCGGTGTCAGATTGGAGTGGTGTCGAAGAGAAGTAGTGCCACAATGAAACGGTGCCAGAGTGGGGTGGTGTCAGATAGGACTGGTGTCAAGAGAAGTAGTGTCAGCTTGTCATTCCAAAGTGGTGACATTCTAAGGTAGTGTCAAAGAATCAACTCACCCCTTGCCCGAGTAACAGCACACTTTTCCCATAACTCAGATGACACTTCCAGGAGTATTTGCTGCTAAACCCGCCCACACTATCCAAGGTAAGGTGGGAGGGGGAGCCTTTGAACAGCGACGAGTTAAGGAGACGTTCTGCTGTCTCCATCGGCAGCTCGTGGGGCCGTCTCTTCCGTGTCTCATTGGGAACCTCCCACTTCTTGAGACACGTCTCTCTGATTTCCTGGTTCATCAAGTGAGCCGTGAGTGGAAGGAAAGGTCCCTCGAATACATCAATAAATTGCCTAAAATCACAAACAATTCAATCATTTCCACGCATAATGAGGAATCAGGAATTCCGGGCATAGATCAGAACAGCAACGCCATGAGAACGCCACGGCAGCGTCACTGCGGCGCCACTGCGGCGCCACGATGAAGCCACGAAAACGCCATGGCAGTTCCCAGGTACTCACATTCTGATTAGAAACACTGAGACCAGGGTTCCGCGCGTAAGCCCGTAACTTCCTCAGGTTGTAAAGTTGGTTATCTCCGATAGCATCGTTACTCCGCGTCATGTACCGACAGAACTCGCTGTCTGACATGTAGTGAGACAGGGGCACCACGTGCACTATGTCCTGCGATATAGGGTAACTGCTAAGCAACTGAAACTTTAGGACATGAAAGCGGCAAGGGCTCAATCAGGTTCTAATAGTTTAGATCGGTATAAACCATAATCATATCAAAATTAACCGATTCAACTCACTCTATCAGTGTCAGAAAGTTTCCTAATCTCCATGTTGAGGCGGAAGAGGTAATCGTAGAGAAGAGTGGCCACTTTCTTCTTGCAGCCCAAACACACCACATACCTGGAGAGTGGAGACATTGATAATGATAATATAGAGGACAAACTAATCTCTAGAGCCTTGGGTAAGATAACAGATAAAAGTGATAATTGCTACAATACTCGGGGGTTTGTGGAAGTTTGACTTGATGTAGAACCAAACGGTTCTAGAAATTTGGGCACACAAGCCCCCAGACTTCTATAACTCACCGTTCTGAGTTAGCAGGTCTGGAAGTGAGAGGTTTAACGACAGACACCCTTTCAAAGGCATATCTCAAC
This sequence comes from Beroe forskalii, assembly GCA_011033025.1. NCBI lineage: Eukaryota > Metazoa > Ctenophora > Nuda > Beroida > Beroidae > Beroe > Beroe forskalii. The sequence continues at coordinate 83,498 of WFMF01000441.1, forward strand.
AGATGGATGAGTCCCACGGAAAAAGGCGTGTAAAGGTCGAAGGTTTTACACACGAAATTACCATCTGAGGAGGGCAGGTTGAGAGAGTGAGAATTGAAAGAGGGGGGGTAAGAGGGGGTTACGAGAGTTAAAGTTAGCATTGAAAAGAGAGTTATCACTGGGAGAATGAGATAATGAAGTTGACACTAGCATTTCTCATTCAGAAGAGCGACTTTAACGGATAGCACACTAAGTATCATCATGTACCTTGCCTGAGCACTGAGAGAGCGCATGCGAACTGGCAGAGCAGGAGCTGCTTAGTGAGGAGCTCCTGGATGTTTTCCTGTCCCACTACACTGATACCACCGTCTCCCATCACGAAGTGTAGCCCACCTGCAGGGGAGGATGAAAATAGAAATCCAGGGACAGGTGTACCATTATGCACCTTCCAGGCATGTTTTTGCTATGTATTCAAAAACCCTATAGGCACCAGGATACCGTGCGCAATAAATTATTACGCACTGTAGTGCCAAAATCCGGATTTATTACGCACTGTAGGTCATAATAATTTATTATGGTGTGGGTTAAAAATTATTTCGCACAGTCGACCCAGTTGTAGCTTTATATCATAAATTAAAACATTTCCTTGTGTTTGAAATTATTCCCTATTTTACGAGTAATTACGGTGCATAATTCAGTTTAATAACTCGTAAAAAGTGCAAAACTCTGCAATAAAAACCTCGGCCTTCGGCCTCGGTTCTTAATGCGATATAACACACTCGGGCCTTCGGCCCTCGTGTGTTATATCACGTTTTGCAATTTTTACTCGTTACTAAACCCTTCATTGTACCAGAGGGAAACGAGTACTAGAGGAGCTTCATTCCGGATACATAAAAATTTATCTGAAGTCCACGCAATGAAAATTACATACTTTCATTACTTTTTATTCGTTTACCCTCTTTCAAGTCCCCATAATTTTCCAACATAACATTGTTGTTATATACCCGGTTTAGTCTACAAACGAATGGACTATAGTTGCAGCCTGAGACTGCCCGAACCCACCAGTTTGTTGGTTGACGTACTCCTTAAACTCCTCCAGATTCTCAGGTTTGAGGATGTCCCCATCCCCGTCAGCACCACCCACCCCGTAGTAAGGTTCAAAGCACTCTGCAGGACCCGCCTGGAACTTCATCAACTTGAAGTCGGTGGCATCCGACGCGTTCTTCAGCGTCAATCCAAACCCTGGGATCGGGGTCCACGTTACAATTGTCAGTAATGATGACAAGATGCATTTCTCTGATAATTTAACATCATGATCTATCAAATTACTGTAAATAAAGTACAGAAATGAACTATGATTTGCCAATAACAAGATGTTACTACAAGAGAAGCTGTTGATACTAACATTTAACAAAAGCTTCTGTAATGAAGGAGGATTAGAATAGCGCAATAGTTATGACAGAATCCAATTACCCTTGGCATGCCACTGAGTTCTCCAGAGAATGTATTCACTGAACCCCCCGGGGCCTGCACAGATGTCTCCAAAGTAGATGGGCGAAGGCTGGGAGTCGTAGTTCTTGTTCTTCAGAGAGAAAGCGAAGTTAGTGAGGGCGTCTATCTCTGCCATCTTCACAGCTGCCCTAGGGGTGATATATTGTGATAAGGATATTCAAACGCAATAGTAACGGCATAAACATAAAAGCCATGAAACAAATTGTTGGTCACTTAAGTTTTGTATCATTGTGTATGAATAAACTATTGAACTTAAAACTACTTAAATTAACAAGTGAATCTATTAAATGTGGGAGGTTATATAATGAGAAAAAGTAATAAAGTGAAAATAGGGTAAATTAAACTACATTAAATTCTGTACCTATCCAATTGAAGACATGGCAAGACAGAGGAGATATTATCAAACTCACAGGTACACAATCACTGAACAAACAAACAAAGTTTAGTAGTGTACTAAAATATTTCTATGTTCGCCCGTTACCTACCGTCAATACAGCAGACAAATTGCCTGATTTTTGACTCGAACTTTGATTTTTCGTCATTTCATTCGAAACTAAAAGCTCAACTTGCCATGATTCTGAACCATTTCAGCACATTTCTTAACTCCAGGCGATTGATACATTAGAAATTGAATATCCCGAATTTTCAGCTCCCGAAAGCAAGCTACCTAACTATAAACCTTTTATCGTCTATTATGAAGAAATGATTCACACATCTTTTTATAATTATTTGCACTAAACTGTAAAGTTCATTCATCTTAAAGCACGAGTCCCTTATTTATATCATAAACTTCCGTATTCCTTCGGAATACAACGAATCACCGTGAGGTGACTAGTAAGAAAACATACTGTTGAAAAATAACTTGATTTTCGGAAGCTTCTGTTGAAATTACTCAATGAAAGGTTTGAACTTCTATCCCCTTATAAATATTGTAAAATTCTCTTTTGTAAAATTTAAGAAATCAGCACACGCACAATTTTTCGTGATGCAAGAAGCATACTCTGACCCATACTCTCTTTGACTGATCTGCCTTTTTTACAACTGTAACATAAACATACGTGAAAGAAGTTAAGGAAAATATAGGGTTTGCTGAGACTATCCCAGGGATGCATGTGCGTAGAACGGACAAAGGTTACACCGTACCCTTTGGAGCTACAGACCAAATACCCGACTACACCTTCCTCAGTGAGAGTACGGCAGCAACTGCCGCAAGCAAACAGGTTCTCATCCGAAGTGGGAATAATATCCGACATTCAGTTGCTGTTGAGATGTGAGTTTTTGGTGTGCACTCCGCGACCTCTAGCATTTGCAGAATAATCTATGAGGTGCATAGCGCAAGGTAATTGTGGGATGTCAGAGACTCTTTCTTCTCTTAAGAAAAGACGATTAAATACAACTGACTCCGCAGAAAATGCGTATAAATACAGCCGACTTCCGACTCTTTCCTAACTATTTCGTTTACTTTAGAATAATGCCGGCCCTTAAAGAAGAAAATTCTGGCATTTTTATAAGCTCTCTCAAGATTTGTTAGTTAGAAGTAACTTCTCAGCTATTTTTAGAATGCTCTCGGCTGACGCTTTGAGAAATATTTTTGGTTCCTAAATTTTCAATAAAAAATAAGTTAACGAAAGTATAAGCCTATAAGAACAAATTATACCTGCGGTTTAGTTCATCCCAAGAATAATTGTGACAATAATTTAAGTCAATCTTTCTACTCAAGTCAAATATTTCCCATATCGTTTTTATATAAATTTCTATCATTTTACCACTTTTGGCAGTAGAAGAGCTAGAATTTGTTGCATATTCTTGCTTCCCATGGCAACACGATGTGGAGTGATAACTACACTATCTACGGGATCCATGAAGCCTTGGACAGGCATCTTCTCATGGGCTACTTCTCCCTGATATCCCTCTCCTCCCTGATCGGAGACTCCCTCATCTTGGTGGGCTCTCTGCACTACAACGCCATAAAGCAAAACAAGGTCCTGGTGGTCTTCATCCAGTACCTGGCTGTGGCTAACTTCGATGAACTTCTCCAGCGTCATGCCCGGACTTGCTTCTTTGGCAGCTGATGGGTGGATCTTCGGGGACATCTTCTGCTACTTCAACTACATCGCATACACCACGGGGTCTCAAGCCATAAACATCCTGACTGCCTCCCTGGCCCTCTCGAAGTTGCTCACTGTCCAGTATCCGTTGAGAGCACCGAGCTTCACGAAAAGGTCTGCTCACTGGGCCACATTGGGCATTTGGCTGTACAGCTCCATCTTCCCCCTGGCAGCAGTCCTCAAGGATAAACACGGCGTCTACTTCAGCTACCTGTACTACATCTGCAGCTACTCCTGCACCTTAGGCAAAGTCTGGACTCCACTCGGCAACGCCATCTACAGCATTGCCGTAGGAGTGTCCATTTTCATCGGCACCTCAGTTACCATTGTCAGTAGCATTCTCCTCCTGATCAAAGCAAAGAAAGCCAAGGGGAGGATAAAGTTACAGGGCCTTTCCATGGTGCTGGCTACTGTAGCTATCCACATCCTGTTTTCCGCTCCCATAGGGCTTGCCTTCGTTGTGACCCTCTTTGCTGACAAGGAAGACAAGGATTTCTCAACGACCCACTTCAGCTATCTCTATAAAATGTACCGATGTGGCGTGTTCATCGCAGCCATTTCAGGAATGGCTAATTTCTTCATATACACCCTGACTCTCTCCAGCTTCAGAGAGTTCCTTAAAGCAACTGGCAGAAGGATGATAGCAGCAGTGAAGAAAAAGGAAGAAGATGGAGCGAGGTCTGGTGCCAGGATGGTAAGGACAAGGAAACAGCTTCAAACCACCAAGATGACTTGAATTGAATAGCGGAAACTTCTTCTGCTATTGAGGATGATGCCACATGATTCCTCAAAATTTTTGCGTTAAATTTAAGGACTGAAGACTGATTTATGAATTAATTTAATCCAAACCATTGGTGTAACGACCCGCCGACGAAGGAAAACTGCAGGTGTCCAAAATGCTCGAGGGACGGCAAAATCTCGCAAAATTCTAAATCTGAAAGGGTCTTACAAAATGGTGCTGAATTCGAAGGGGGGGGGGGAGTTTTGTGTTTGGGGTTGTTGAGGGGGGGTGCATACTTAGAAGGATTTAACCGTACCCTCCGTCGCGCACACTTTTGTTCCTGCAACACGACCCTCCAAATTTCTAAATGTCCCGCGCTAGGGATGGGTGGAATCCATCTAGGGTCGCACTTGCACATCTTAACCCCCTTAACGTATCTCCCCCTTCCCAGACATGAGACATTGGAAATTTATTTTCTTAACAGACAGAGTTTTTTGCTGTTCTGTACCCATAATGATTACGCTTATAATGATTTAATCTTTAAATGAGTGTTGAGTGAAATAATTGTATGTTATTTGAAGTTAGTAAAACTTTCATCTTTCTCAACTTTTCTTTTTATTAAGTTATTAGTTTTACAGTGTAAAATGAATCAAAATTCCGTGAAAAATTTGTTAAAAATAAATAGAAAAAAGAAAAATGGCTGGAGAATGCCAAAAATAAAGCTTAAATTAGCAAAATTCATTTTTTGCCACTTAAATTAGTCGTTTCGAGTTATCTATGTAATAGTGAAGACTTTGATAAGTCGAGTTAAATGTTCCAAGTGAGAAACCGTAACTGTAAGTAAAATTCTCCATTTTTTCGCTGTTTTGAGGTGCATACTGCATTGAATGTATATGGTTGTCAGCCAATGATCATCACAAACACAATACTACACACGCACGATTTAACGCAGTAATTATACTACACATCCACGACTAATTATCACAGATCATTATCAATGCTTTAATGATTATTATTAAAACAGTCAATATACTCCAATAGTTGACACCTAACTCTGATAATTTGTGAAATATTGTCCTATAAATTTCACTAAGTATTTCACAGTTACAATACAAATCACGGTTTAAAGGACCGTATCGGAGAATCGACATCTCCAAAGGGCAACACATTACAGAGCTAATCAAAATGATAAATCCAAATTCCAATATTGGAATACATAATTTTGACACTCGATATTTGAATATCGAATAATGCTCGGTTCGGTGACACTTATTAACATGACGTGTGAGTCTACAAATTGACAGATCTGAGTGAAACAGCACCAATTAATTGACATAATATGCTGATAACCGGTACATGCCCACCTGTTCTGAAATATAACCATAGCGATGCTCTCGAAAGGGTTGGAGCGCGTCCTTGCTTCCCTCAAGTCACCGTCAGGCAAATTATCAAATATCGTTTTAGCTTCAATAATGTCCTCCAGGATCTCAGATGAGACGAATCTAGGAGCAGTAGGATTTTAGATAGTTACTACTTTAAAATTATCATATAAATTACTGTCAGTATGGTGACTGATCGTGGTTACAACTTGAATTTTCTTAGAATTACAGATCGTGTAGCTGAATTGCCAAGTAATTTGCTATATTGTGATGATAACGGTTTGAAATGTAAGGAATTCAGTCAAACAATGGCTTGGATAATGATCACTGCTATTAGAGATCCGGAAGGACTGTGTATTTCCGTACACTACACAGATGAAACCACCATGTAGGGTAGACGTATGTCGTGTATATACCTACACTCGAGCTGGTTAGGTATACCCTAATTAGGCCGGTATACCCTATCATCCAGCAATTAGCTAGTAACTATAGTTCGAGCTTTGTACCTGGTTTCATCCTCCACCGTGTCCTTCCTAGGTCCTGTGAGCTGCTGAATGGAGGGGGACTTGAAGTAGCTCTCATCGAGTGGGTGAGTGGGTTTCGACATCCACTCGACCTGTACGTGAGTGGAAATGGGTCGCTCCTTCCACTCCTCTGACGTGCTCTGGAAACCTGCCACACAGACGATAGGACATAGGACCAAGTAATTACTTCATGTAAACTTCATAATATATCTACATGTAGTAATGAACCTTGGGCAGTGGCCTTGAGAAGCTTAGGTACACCCGAAGTTAGCAACGGTCATTTGTCAATGCTGATCGCTGAAGAATACTGTCTACTACTTAAAAAATCCATTCCAGAATGCCATGAATCACCTGAGTTTCTCAACATGATAATTGTGCCAAATGACGTCATTCTGTTCAAATCGTTACATCAACAGCGTCACATACCCTCGATGTAATGTCCGAGGCCCCTCTGTCCCTTCTGTCTGCTGGCTTGCACTGGTTCTGTGATTCCTTGACTCTCCTTCCCCAACCCGGCACCAGACTCGTATCCCATGCCTTTCTGGTGAAAAAGAGCGCTTCGTTAGTTCGTCCAAAAAGGTGTGGGAGAGACAGGTTATTATTTATTTCCTGTCCTTATAATCTCAGCAATCAAATTGGAGCGGAACTTCTCCCATTTGTCAGTTGCCAGCTCAGACCTCGCAGCATTAACAGTTTAATGAAAAAAACATATCAGTTCGGGACCATTTTGAGATATACTATATTCCGAGGGACACTGATGAAAACACCGGAATAAGAACTCAACTCACCATCATTTTGAGGGCTGCATCACTGTAGTCGGAGCCCCCCAACCCACCAGACTGCTCTACTTTCATTATACTTTCCTGAAACACGTACATTATAGCATTAATTCATGTCACTGAACTGTAACTCAGATAATTGGCATTCATAACCCATTCAAGTAGTAGATGGATGGCATTATGAATTTAATAAAAACAAAAAGTAAAGTTCTATAAACTTTCCAAGATTTCCTAACTATTCTCAGCGAAAACAGCAAAGAGAAGAGAGACTCACTCTCTTTGTCATTGGGATCGTCTTTTCCGTGGGCGTTCACCCAGTCAGGGTCCGCTTTGATGCCCAGTATGCTGTTACCCATGTTATCTGAGATAGAAGTTCATATTATATTCTTATCTACAAACTACTGTACAGAAGTAATCTGATCAACCATGTCTCTATAGTTAATAAGCAGTAAATAAAAGGAGCAACATGAAGAGTCTATGATATAGTGTAAATTGTATAATATCTGATAGTATAAACCGAGTGTACCAGGCAAAGATTACAGAGTACTCAGTACACTGATACTGTACTCAGTACATTGATACATGTTTACATGTGACGAAATGTGTCAGTTAATCGAGAGTAAATCGCCAACTTTAGAGCGATTAGGGATCATTCACATATTACGTAATCAATTTTTGGCCGATTTCAACCCCCTCCCCCTCGTAATTAACTTTACATTAGTTGTATTTGTTACAATAACCTGTAACGTAATCATTTGTAAACCCCCTCCCCCCTCTAGGTGATTACGTAATATGTGAACGATACTGGCGTGCTTTTAATTATATCAAGATAGGCTCCAGTCTAACATATCTAGGTCCTTATTCATCTAAGATCTCCTTGTCTAGAAAACTGCCAGTAAACATGCAAAGATACAAATAGATCCCTGGACTCGGTGACGATACTCAAAAAGGCATTCGAAAGCGGGAAAGCTCCCGCTCTTTGATCTATTGTACTCTCGTACATCAGATAACACAATATATCTACCCAATCCAGATAATACTATGCTAATTGTAATATGGGCGGTGATTAAGCGAACCTCTAGGATCCCGAAATCGCCATGGCAAAGACTGACCAGCGTGCGAGATAATGATAAAGCCGTGCGCCGATTTGTCAATGTCGAATGGACTGGTGGGTAAAATGCTCCATGATGATGATATTTACCTGTTGAGGTGGGAGAGAGGAGGCCTTGGAGGGGTGAGGAAGGCTCCTGGTTGTACCTAGGACTCAGGATATCCGCCGAATCTCCTCCCCCATTGATCACTACAGGGTATTCTGTGTTGATGTGCTGGAGCAGTCTCCTCTTCTTAGGCGAGTACGAGGGCACTGCCTCGCTGTCTCGTCTCACTGTCTCGCTGTCTCGTCTCACTGCCTCGCTGTCTCGTCTCACTGTCTCTGAGTCTCGTCTCAATGTCTCTGAGTCTCGTCTCACTGTCTCTGAGTCTCGTCTCACTGCCTCTGAGTCTCGTCTCACTGCCGCATGTTCGGACACTGCATCTCGTCTCACTGCCACATGCTCGGGCATGCTCCTCTTCCTCGACACAGATCTCTCAGAGAGCAGAGCTTCCGTAGAGAAGTCGGAGATGGTGTCCGAGGGGATCTCGCATCGTCTGATGGTCGGGAGCTTGGTGTCGATGTTGATGATATCGTCATCATCAGACATCGCTAGTAGAGATTAAATCGTGTGTCAGGTAAATATTCAGAAATAGGCAAACAATTTACAAACATCATCAAAGATAAGAATGAAAATGATCAGGAATTAAACTCAAAGACCTCGTGACAGTCTCACACTATTACAGTATTCACTATACAGACATCCATTTGAAACCTATGTAATTGATGGATGAAAGGTGCTTATCAATGAGCAATGATCATCTAAATAACGGAAAGAAAAATATTATTTCAATTTTCTAACGTGACAAGACACAGTTGCCCAATAATAAGTTAGAATATATTAAGATGATGGAACAATCTGAAAATCCGGTCTTTATAAACACGTAAGCAATTGGACTAGATTCAAAACAATAAATATAACTAATTGATGCAAAAGATTCTATTTCCCCTGACTGATTCCTCAAAAGGGAACAAAATCGAAAAGGTGAAAGTTATTAACCGTACCCGCAAATAATCAATATCTACTTCAAATTTCAATCATCGACCAGGTAAAACTTCAAGGATTTCATGAACCCAAAACGCAGTACTAACGCCAACCGGGAATATTTATCACCTATTATTATTTTACACCTATTTAGAAACTTCGAATAACTAAGTTTCATTGCAGAGGTCTCCGAGACATAAACAATGCCACGGTTTCATCTGAGACCGCCTTCCTACGCTCTTGGAATTCCTTCACGATACCCTGGAGTTTTTCTATCAGCATCTTCTTTAGCTCTCCTGTGAATCGGGAATAGGAGATGAGTTGTAGGCCTAGCTTGTATATCAGGATATGCTCGATTTTTATTTGACTTACAGTTTATTTGTTTCAATCGAGTCTCGAGATTTAGCCCTAAAACCACTGTTTAATCTAAAAAGCACACAAACCAACATAAACCATTTAAGTTAAATCACAAAGCATTGAAACCCCGGAGGCCAACCTGTGAGCATGGCTCCGCTTTCGTACTGCTGCTTGACATCAGCCAGGACCGCGTCGTCTGACTCAAAGAACTCCAGGTATTTGTAGGAGACGTCCACTGAGGTGTCTCCTCCGAACTCCCTGTGCTCCTCTATTGACACTTTGCCACCCGAGAGGAAGGGAAACTGGTTAAAATTTATCAAGATTCCTTCGTTCACATGCACATTTCGTTCACATGCACATTTTTATGCAGACTGATATTGTGAACAGAAAAGTGCTCACTTATAGTATACAATAGGGCATAGGCCATCATTTTGATACATATTGTGAATAAAAATCTCGGCTTCTCCTCGTATAATATGCACTTATATGCATCTCTTCTATATCATGAACGAAACTTTAGATAATGCCAAACAACTACACAAAGTTTACCGCCGTGAAAGTTCAATGATCAATCAATATAATAAATGATATTACAATTTGCAGTAAAATAAGATATTCAGTCTTGAGAACTGAGAAAGTGAGAAGTGATCACTAAATATCAATGACTAATTGGACAGCTAATGAGCAGTGAGCACCCTACTCAGTTAGGCCCTACTCAATACCACCTAACGACGGTGGGTCTACACATTGTAGATAAACGAGATTCTTTAAAACATCATAAACTGAGGTCAGATGTATCAAGATATTTCTGTAATTCTGAACCACTCGATACGTACTATAAACATCCTCAATTCACATGACTTAATTCAATTCTCATCCCTTATAACGACACCTCACAACTCACAAAAGGCTGCATGAGAAAGCACACACCTTCCCACCCGAGAAGGCGTATTTGTTGATTTTCTTCTTTATCTGATTAGGTGTATCGCACACTTCCACAGCCGAGTTCACATCACTCGAGCTCATCTTAGTCTGGGCTCCCTGTAGGGCCGGTAGAAAAGTGGAGTGGAGTAGTGCTGGCTTGTGGAGGCTCAAACGGGGAGCCACGTCTCGTGTCATCCGGAAATAGGGGTCCTGGAAGGGGAGGGATTGTTAATCATCCGGAAATAGGGGTCCTGGAAGGGGAGGGATTGTTAATCGTAGGGATCACAGGGGCGAGGAGGAGCCAAGAGGGATCTTAACTCAGGAAAAGCTCTAGAAGATTGGCATTTTGTCATCTAAATGGATGAAAGGAGGTTCAATTAATAAGATTTCACAGAATCTGTGTTCGCTGGCAAACATGATTCTAGATTGGACCTATTCAGTAAAATAGGGGTCCTGATCAATAGCACACGGGATGAGGCATGGCATTTTCCTGTTCCCGAATATTTCTGGGAAGGAGGTACTGAAACTGGGGGCCGCTTGGATGGAAGGAAACGACACTTTCCCAATGTAGGAGGTCTCGTCAAAACCAAAGATCTTCTGAGCTTGGTTGAAGTTCACGCATTTCTGAAGTGACGAAACTTGGGGTTACTGTACACATTTTCTACTTTTCTAAATCTTGTGTACCTAAATCTTATTAGTTCCTTATTGAATAGGTCACAATCATGAAGCATAATAAAAAACTTTTTCATGTACCATCAAGGAAGATATAAGTTAAAATAGTGATGAGACAGCCATTCTGTAATTTCAAACTCAGTTACCTGGATTCTGACCATGTTCCAGTAGAAGTCTTTGCATGAGGGTATGTACTCGAGGTCGCAGAATATGAAAGTTTTGTCAGGGTTGAACCCAAACGCAATGATATCCTGAAATTGACATGATCTAGATCAAATAATCGATAACTTGAGTTGAACAAAAAGTTAAACAATATTCCGAAAGCGTCAAAGTTTGTAAAAGCTGACCTTTATATTCTCATGAGCCATCTTATTGGCTTGTTCCAGAGTCAAATCCTTCCATAGGAACTTCTCATCATCAGTGATTTGTATCACTAGAGGCACATCAAACACGTCCTGTAGCCATCTGCAAATGATAACTAACTAAGTAACTAAGTAACTAACTAAGTAACTAAGTTACTTACTAATTTACTAACTAACCAACTAACTAACTAACTAACTAACTAACTAACTAACTAACTAACTAACTAACTAACTAACTAACTAACTAACTAACTAACTAACTAACTAACTAACTAACTAACTAACTAACTAACTAACTTACTAACTAACTAACTAGTTACTTGTTATTCACAATCGCCAAAGTTGGCAAAAGCAGAGTCAAATCTTTCATAGAAACTTCACATCATCAGTATGCTAACTAATTAATCTAATTTACAAACTTACTAACTCACTAACGTACAAACTAACACTCATTTAGTAAACATGAAGGGAACACAGTGTCCCATATGAAGAGACCCAGAGCTAGGTCCCCTTCCAGTGTAAAGGTAGAAAGGCTTCCCTTGTTCCTTCAACGTTAGGATCTGATCAAAGTCGCGGTGAGAAAAGACTATTCCACGTCTCAGGAAATGATGTGGCTCGTGCCCCGTGACTTTCGTGAAACGATCCAACATTTCGGGAGTGAGTTTCTGCGAACCGAACTTGGCAATGAGCTTGTCGTAGTCAATTCCCTTCTCATCTCCAGCTACAACATCCCAAGGAGTGATAACCTGGATATGGAGAGACGATTTAAGACCTGATTCAGACATTTAGACTTTAGAGTGATTTCAGTGCACCACCTTCTGCCAAACGAGTTGAAGGGGCGAGTAGCTCTGAAGTGCAAAAAAGATAACACCTAACCGATCTGTTAATGTGTAGGCAAGGAAATTTTCATTCATTTCAATCGATTTTGACGTTTAGAAAGCACTTGAGATATATCTCTCGACAACCACATTCGCACCTGCTCGGTTGTAGCATTGCCATCCTCCAACTTCATCTTCTCCAGTTGCTGCGTTGTCATTGGTGGAGCGCTATGAGACGACCTGGGACTAGAAGACACGTGACCCTTTAGGGAACCAGTGACAGGAGGGCGTGTCAGAGAGGAGATGGGTCTGAGAGAAGGAGGGAAACTGCTGGTAGACGAGCAGTGTCTGAGAGAAGGAGGGAAGGTGTTGTTACAGGGAAAGGAGGAAGAGGAGGAGGAGGAGGAGTGTCTACTGAGTGGCTGTCTGCCTGCAGACAGCAAGGAGCCAAGCAGGTATCTGCAGGAACTGATAACGGGACTTCTGCTATGAAAAGGTGAGTTTGGTTAAATGTTTAGATAAGAAATTAAGATATTAGTCATTTTTTTCCCAAAACCAAAAAGGATTTGGTTGTGATGGTCCGCGGCGGTTTTAAGGCGTTCTTTACTGTAAAACCCATGATATGAGAAAGAACGCGACGGTTAAAACTGCTGCAACGTCACTTATAAAATATACAGCATTCACGTAACTTTAATGCATCAAAAAAGTGCCGTTGCGGCAGTTTTAACCGTCGCGTTCTTTCTCATATCATGGGTTTTACAGTAAAGAACGCCTTAAAACCGCCGCGGACCATCACAACCAAATCCTTTTTGGTTTTGGGAAAAAAATATCACCCTTTTTCTGTGCCCAGATATTGAAATTTGGCGTCAAATCGCGCGTAAAAATTCGCGTTACCTAGCATTACTGATGACGTCACAATTACGTCATAAAATTAGATGAACTATCTGAGACCCATTCATTAACACAATTGGGACTATGACCGACAACATATCCAAAGATGAAGTTCTGGGGTGGTCCCGTTCTCTCTCCACTAGCTTCACAAGTTTTGCAATTTTTTGGTATTTTTTTCGTGTCAAAGTGTTTTAAACAATCGCATATATCTCAATGATGCCGGGGAGTCCAGAACTTTTCGACCACATTTTTGAAAAGTACATTAAATTTCCTTTCTACGCTAGGAGGAGCATTTTTTCCTATCTCGAAAGCTTCATACCGAAAAATTGCGTTAAAAAACGCCTATTTTTGGGAAAATCGACATTTGAAATTCTTAGTTTTGTGACGTCATTATGACGTCATTAACATGACGTAAAATAGTTTTTAAGGTCACTAACTGCAAGTTCTATCTTTCTACTTTCCAACGCTGGGTCGATGATCTCTGTATCTTTTATGGTTCCCGAGATATCGCCGTTTAAATAGGGTACACTTCTTGCACTAAAGCGTCATCTCTCTATATGTATATATATACCTCTATATATCTGTATATACATATGGATAGCCAAAAACAATTGAAAATTGTTTGGGTTTCGCAGCCACTCCAGTACCTAAAATTGTACGATTAAAAATATTGATATGAGTTTTAATCGCAGCCTGTCCGTGGCGGTGTGCTTTGGTTACTAAGAAATGAGCAGAATATAACATTCATCATCTCACTGCGGTTTAAGTCTCCTTCAATTAACTAATTGAGCGTGAATTGACGTGATTAAGACAGTACCTAAAATTTTTAGCATTCTTTTGGACTGTTTTCAATTGAAAAAGGCTTGAACGCATTCTTAAATTAATCGTACGTTTATCTTATAACTAGCGACTTTTCACGGGAAAACACAATTTAAAACGTGAGTCCACTAGACTGTAATAATGCATGATTTTATGTCGTTAGGAATCAACGAAGTCAATTATTGATTGCTGGAGACTGAATATCGCGATTGTGAAGATGTCCAAAGATCATATTCTGCTCAAGATAATTCTTTCTAACCAAAGCACACCGCCACGGACAGGCTGCGATTAAAACTCATATCAATATTTTTAATCGTACAATTTTAGGTACTGGAGTGGCTGCGAAACCCAAACAATTTTCAATTGTTTTTGGCTATCCATATCACTCTTTTTTGGCATAAAACTTACGGCAGTCAGTCCAAGTTGTGATAATTGATTTAATTGGTCAATAATCTCATTAAGCATTTGACCACCGGTATTCAGATTAAATATCCAAAAGTACAAAACGTAATTTTGGCTCTAGTAAATAATACCGTTAGTTGGAATAAAGTCACTAACATTTTTACTCTTTGAGTTATACGAGATAATAGCTTTAATTGGTCAATTATCTAATTAAGCAGTTGACAACCGGTACTCAAATTGAATGTATAAAACGTAATTTTGGCCTTAGTTAATGATGCCGTTAGAATTAAGTCGCTATCTTTGTTACTTCTTGAGTTATACGCGATAATTACTTTAATTGGCCAATTATCTAATTAAGCGGTTGGCAACCGGTACTTAATTCAAACGCACAAATCTTAATTTTGGCTTTAGTTAATGATGCCGTTAAAATTAAGTCGCTATCTTTGTTACTTCTTGAGTTATAAGCGATAATTACTTTAATTGGTCAATTAACTAATTAAGCGGTTGGCAACCGGTACTTAAATTCAAACGTACAAATCGTAATTTTGGCTTTAGTTAATGATGCCGTTAGAATTAAGTCGCTATCTTTGTTACTTCTTGAGTTATAAGCGATAATTACTTTAATTGGTCAATTAACTAATTAAGCGGTTGGCAACCGGTACTTAAATTAAACGTACAAATCGTAATTTTGGCTTTAGTTAATGATGCCGTTAAAATTAAGTCGCTATCTTTGTTACTTCTTGAGTTATAAGCGATAATTACTTTAATTGGTCAATTAACTAATTAAGCGGTTGGCAACCGGTACTTAATTCAACCGCACAAATCTTAATTTTGACTTTAATTAATGATGCCGTTAGAATTAAGTCGTTATCTTTGTTACTTCTTGTGTTATAAGCGATAATTACTTTAATTGGTCAATTAACTAATTAAGCGGCTGGCAACCGGAATTTAAATCAAACGAATAAATCGTAGTTCTGGCTTAAGTTAATGATGCCGTTGGAATTGAGACGCTAACATGTTTACTTTTGGAGTTATACGCGATAATTAGTTTAATTGGCCAATTAACCAATTAAGGAATTGTCATTTTAAAATTTTATATGGCCTAATGCACGCACACCATTCTGAAGTTTCATATGCCGTTTAGATTATGAGTCTATCTTTTATGGTTCTCGAGAACACTCAAACATAGTTTTTATCATCGAGTCGGGTCGGGTCGGGTCGTCGTAGTCCATGTTCTAATTTTCGATAAAATAGCGTTTTTTTGGTAATTTATTGTGAGAAAACGACGCGGTCGATTTTCATGAAATTTTCAGGGTTTGTTATTTATGTTATGGACTACGCCTGTACAAATTTTCATGACCAACAGATTAAATTAACATGTTAAAAACGCGACTCGAAAATCGCGATTTTCGCGATTTACTGTATTTTTATATAATAGGCGCTGGCAAACGTATTTTTCAATACTTGAAAAACGGTTTCGCTACCACTTTTAGCACTTCATGCTGGTACTACTGGCTTGTTTGGAGTGTCTGGCCAGCAGTCCCGGCCCTTCGGGCCGGGACTGCTGGCCTGTTCGGCTGCCCTCGGCCCTTCGGGCCGAGAGCATCTGCCCTTCGGGCAGATGCTCTCGGTTAGCATCCCCGGCCCTTCGGGCCGGGGCTGCAGACTCTCGGATGCCCTCGGCCCTTCGGGCAGATGCCCTCGGAGGGAGGGACTTTTCCGTGGCTGCGGGCGCTTGCCAGCGCCACCCTCGATTTTGGCTATATTCAAGTTGTAATAACTCGGCCATTTTTAATCCAATCGATCTGACAGTTGCACCTTTGACCTCTAAACATGCGATGTTCAAATTTTGGTGCAATTTCGGCAACGGGAACTTACTCAAATTTTAACGTGAAATATGGCCAATCCATGAAAACATATAGTTGGGGGCTGGCAAGCAAAGTTAACAAAACTCACTTCCGATGTCCGGAAGCTCGTTTACTGTAAGGATTGCCGTTCAATGCTCGCCCTCGGACCCTTCGGGTCCTCGGGCTCGCGCTCGGGCCTTCGGCCCTCGCACTGTTAGGTCCGCCGTCCAATGCTCGCCCTCGGACCCTTCGGGTCCTCGGGCTCGCGGCTCGGGCCTTCGGCCCTGGCACTGTTACGACCGCCGTCCAATGCTCGCCCTCGGGCCCTTCGGGCCCTCGGGCTCGCAAACCGCCGCGGGGGGCTTGCCAGCCCCCTGATACAACTGTATCGATTCACATTTATACCTACACGAAATCATAGCTCATTGGAATATGGCTACTAAGAAATGTTTTTTCGAAATTTGGATATTAATCAGTAGAAATTTATTTTGAAACCGTTGTGATACAGAAAATTGGGTAAATTGAGGGATCCGTCGAGGCCAGTATCACGACAGTATCGCGCCAGTATCAGGCTTACCTCACGCCGTTATCGCGCCAGTATCACGCCAGTATCGCGCCAGTATCGCGCCAGTATCACGCCAGTATCACGCCAGTATCGCGCCAGCCGACACTTACTTTAAAAGCCAGGACGCCAGTAGCACGCCAATATCAGATCATATACTGGCGTGTTACTGGCGTCCTGGCTTAAAGTTAGGTTAGACTGGCGCGATACTGGCGTGATAATGGCGTACTACTGGCGCGCTACTGGCGTGATACTGGCGCGATACTGGCGTGCTACTAGCGTGCTACTGGCGTGCTACTGGCACGCTACTGGCGTGATACTGGCGCGATACTGGCGTGATACCGGCGCGATAACGACGTGAGGTAGGCCTCATACTGGCGCGATACTGGCGCGATACTGGCGTGGTACTGGCCTGTTACTGGCGCGATACTGGCGTGATACTGGACTCGACGCATCGCTCAATTTACCGAAAATGATGGGGAAATCAGAATCAAAAAATGGTACTACCGTTAATGGGCGAAAAATCAAGAACAAAATTGGTACCATACACTATACAGTGCCTCTTTATTTACAGTTAAGGTATTTAGTACAGTACATTACTCAGTAGGTCCATAAAATCTGAATGAATAAAACACTTTCAGAAACTTTGAACTTTCTTTTGACAGAATGTAATACTGACAGAATGCAGTACTGACAACAGATATTGTTCTCAACTTCTCATCCTTATATCAGATTAAGAGGCTACTAATAAAGATTTGAATTTAAAAAGCAATGGTCTTCTAATCATGTGAAAGACCTCTGCAAAGTGAATCAAAGGGAAGCAATAAGTTAAGACAAACTAATTTGATAACAGACCCAGATACTTATCTATATAACTTTATTCGAATAAACGTACTTAATAAGTTCTTGCACTTACCTTTCAGTAAATTTCTACCGTGAATCATTCTTTTCTATCTAAGCCATCATTAATAGATAGACCATCGTAATTGGTAATTATTTGATTACCCAACACTCAACTTAAATGAGTAACAAATTCAACTAAATACCTATAACCAAAAACAAAATTTCCTTTCTTTGTCATAATTATAAACACATGGGAACCTTCTTCACACATTAAATATTTCTATGTTACTTCAACATGTTAATAATAGGGACTGTTTGCATTCATATCCCTTGCCCAGCAAGGGGGTAATGACATCGTGAAGTGGATTCATCACATCAGATTAAAACCTATATTTTACAATTTAATAACGCAGGCGTATAAATACACACCATCTGCATCTGGGCAGCTACCGAGGTCCGTGACATACCGATTAGTTATACCATGGCATACCTACGGTATACGTTCCACACACGAGGTATTCCCTAAGGTGTCCACCTTCCCTTCTCTGAGTTCCCGTGCTCGGGAGAGTCCCAGGCGCCGCCCTTGCTGAAGGAAGAAGAATTCCGGGACTTGTAGTAATCTGGTTTCCTGGGTGGCGCAAGGACCTCCTCTCGACTGAGGTTCCTGATCCGGCGCTGCATCTGATCCAGAGTTTTGCTTGCCGCAGCAGCAGCGTTCGGAGAGATGGCATCTCGGGACCCCTTCTTGTGCTTCTTATCTGAAGTGAGAGCTGGTCACATCTCATAAGTTTTACAATAGTGTGGATACCTATTAGCAACAAGCGTCCAGCACATTAGCACACTGCATCAGTGCATCAGCCAAGTTATGAAAGTTTTTTTCGATCCACATTAACTGGCCTCTAATTTGATCGAGCCCACTTTAACGGAACCGTTTTAAGCGGCCCTTTGGACAAAAATCTCAAAGTCGTTTTTGCCTTAAAGTAAAAGGCCGGTCAAATAAAATTAATAAAGGCCGCCAGGCGCCAATAAGGCATGAATTGATCTGGGTAAGTACAATAAACTAGGCAGAAGTTTCTTAAAATCAAACTCGAATCGGCAGTTAGGAGGAACAGCGACTTTCATTCGGCGGACGCCGGGCCTTAGACGCACTTGCTAATCGTTAGGAGACTCACCTTCACCCTCACAATAAAGCGAGTCCGGCTTATATCCGCCAAAGGAAAGTCGGCATTCCTCCAGGCATATCGTTCTATCGTAGTGCAGTAGTGATAATAACAATAATAATAATAGTTCAATATCAATAGTTGAACTTTATGGAACACTAATTTTAAGCTAAAAGTTAGAAATAATAATTGCGATTTTTTTATCGAGGGTTGGTTACAACTTACAAGTCCATTCAGATTTTGCAATTATTCAAATTTTAATCATAAGTAAGGACAGAGACAAGTATCCAGAGACAAACGCTTAAAAAAGAAAAAACCACCAATTCCAAGAAGTCGCCAAATTCAGAGAACGGCAAAAAGTTTTCAATAACGGCAAAAAGTCGCCATAGAACAGCAAAAAAAATCTTCAAAAACCGGCAAAAAGTCGCCAAATTGAAAGATAATTATGTTTGTTGAATAAAATGCAGTAATTAATGAGAATGACTATTCAGAGTTGAGTGTTTTTAGGAAAAATTATCAGTGATCAATCTGATTACATAGTTCTGATTGATAGTTCTTAAGTTGGTATCAAGATGTATCGATGGATTGATTTACAGGACAAACTACAAAGATATCTTCAAATTCTTTTAAACGTATGTATCTTTTCATTTTTGACCACTAGGATCTAAGTGCGTGTCCTGCATCTCAACCTCATTCACAACACCACGGTTCATTTGATGTGGAACTCCAAGTAGATTCCTGGTAAACGTTACCAGACAGAGATTGAAACCTCTGAGAGCTCTCAGAATGTCTTCTTCAAGTATTAGCAGCGGATTGATGATAGAGTTTGCTGGCAGAATGATGACGCTAAAGAGAGAATACCAACCAGAAGTGCTTGACAGATCCAGAATATGAACGAGCCAAACAACGAAGAACGAAACCCAAGAAATTACATCTGTTATGATCAAGGTTGATAACTTTCGTTGAATTTTCTTATTCCTTGCCACCAAAACTTTGTTGTTCTGCCCAGCTACATTTGAACTGTTGACCGTTATCATGGTAAGGAAAGCAGAACTGATTGTTATGATGACCACACAAACTACGTTACTAGTCAGAATAGTACCTGAAAACCAAATTTGAGGATTTCCAGATTCTATGAAGTAATTGAACAAACAAAAACCATTACTCCCATAGAAGCCAATCTTTTTCCCGTGAACTTTTACATTGATGAACATATCATTAACTAAGTTGTCAATGGAATTCCACGAAAATCCATGCTCAGACATTCTCCCATAGTAAGCTTCAATCACCAGAGTAAGGTGCTCTTTATCCAGAATTCCAACTAATAAAGGGTTATTGTCGTATTTTATGGAGTGGACAAAATATGATTCAAAGTAAGGAGCGAGCGGAATGAAAGATATCACAGCTGCAACAAAGTATATTGTACCAATACCAACTACAACGGCAATCTTGTTTCTATTCGTTAGTTTATCCCGTGAAATGTTCATTGATTTAGCACCATGTGCCCGGTATGTGCTCAGGATAGTCATGGAGTAAAGAGAAACAAGAGACCCCAGAGTTGAAATTACTCCCAACCCTGTACAAAGGTAACTAGTTACCCACTCAAACTGAGTTTTACAGGTGCTCTTGTTGAGATATTTGTCTGAGAACGCAACTAACAGGATGAAAACACCTTGCAATAGGTCTCCAGATGACACCACAAGTACAAACAATTCATTTATCATCGCTGTGGCCGTTTTCAGGGAGGAATACCTGTTCATGCCCCTGCATATGACGCCTAAATTGAAAAGTGTCGAGATAATGCCAAATACACAGGCCAGATTGAACATAGCCGTATTTGAAAATATTTTGACTTGGTTGTCACAGTCAGTATTGCACTCGTCGCTGTAGTCCAAACAGTCGAATACCCCGTCACACTTTTTACCCTTAGCTATAAACTCACCGGAATCTAGACACTTGAAGTTATTGAAGCAGTTATCTTCATCAGAAGAATCCCCACAGTCATCATTTAAATCACACACTTCCTCATATGCTATGCACCAACCATTATCACATTCAAAGACACTTTGTCCAAAAGATCTGTCACGGTTCTTGAAGGCCACAGACAACTCCTTGTTTCCCGTTATAGTTAGGATCCGAAACTCGTTCAAATTACAAGAACTTTGATTCAAGGGCTTCAAATCAATTGGGCACTCAATATATTGGCTGCAAAGCTTTCCACATGCAAGATGCAAATATAGCTCCCCATAAATACTATAGCAATTGATTTGACCGGCATATTCAGGACTGAGAATGATGGAAGAATCTGTTACGCCATAAATTGTGGGTTCCTTCATCAGAACACTCTTAACACATCTTCCAATGAAGCGCTCTAGACTTCCGAGTCCAGGGTGGCAAAAGAATACCCGCCGGGAAAATGTTGATACGCCAATTTTGCCGGAAATTTTATATTGCCATCTTGACCTCTTACATAAAACCCGATCACAATTTGAAAAATCTGCACACAAATTGTCTACGAAGAGATAGTTATCAGAATGTGGACATCTCAAGGAGGGTAATTCACTGCAGGATTCTTGTTTCTTGTAGGAATAAATAGCTTTATCACCAGTACCACATATTTTCTATACCAGATATTTGCGTCTTCATCAAACCCATCCATGCAGTCCCATATCCCATCCATCACCCAAGACGAAGGGAGAGGCATATCATCCTTGGAGTACGAGAATCTCCGGACACAAAATCTAAACGGTACCGTACTATTGCATATTGGTGCTGTTTCGTCGGCACTGTCAGCACAGTTGCTTATTTCATCACACAGCTGATGCTTGTGTACTTCACAGATATTGCTGAAGGACACACATTTGCTGTCAATTTTGTCATCACATACGTTTTTATCCTCACATATTGCGTACTCAGAAATGGTGGTTGGGTATCCTTTTACATTGCAAATGAGAGGACTTATCGGAGAATTTGTGCAGTTCATTTGATCTCGATTATCAGAACAAACCTGAAACGCCACATGTCTCTTTAATATATTAGGAGGGGAGCACTTACTTCGAGGATGTAAAAACCGAGTAAAAAAATACATATTAAAACTTCCACAGGTATCGTTAGGATCGCATCCCAGTTCGTCTCGTCTGTTAGCGCATTCATCGACTCCATCACAGATACGGATAGGTGGAATGAACTCATATGGACCAAGACAATTCCTTCGGTATTGTTCCCAATAGGGCCTAATCCGGCAAATAATTCCGAAACTAGTGTGATTGCCGTCGCTGCATCTTGCCTCATCATAGCAATCGTCACAATCACAAATCTTGTCACAGAATGACGATCTGGGAACCCTCTGACCGTCTTCCAATCCAGGACATGGTCCACAATGAACCGTACTTTCTACTTCAATACGATGAGTGCACAGTCTTTCATCCACTGCAATACCATCCAAGGTGTTCAGACAGTCAACTATACCATCACATATCCTGAATAGAGTTTCACCTTTGTCTAGAGTAATGTTCAAACCATCACGAAAGTTCCATACCCCTTCTCGTGATCTTGGTAGCATGTGACACAGTATGTCCCCACAAACCCCCTCTCCTGAGTCAATGACAATGTTACTGGATGCCCACTCGTCGTGTCCACATGATTGGTAGAAGGACGGGTCTCCTGGGCAGGTGTAGGAGTAGGCTATGTCCCTCCAATCAATTTGAGTCACTCCGTAGAAGTGGTCAGAGAAAGGACACTTGAAGTACCAGTTACCATTCTCGAGTAAACACCGCTCTTTGATGTAGCCCCGTACCACCATAGTTGTACACTTCACCACTTCAAGGGAGTCTGAATACTCTACATCAATTTCGACGCTATTCTCCGTCCTAAAGCTATCGGTGTGGTAGGTTGCACGGACGATGGTTATTTGCAACCATAGTAAAACGATTTTCATAGTTCCTGGTTCTTAATGCAGAAACCGTCAAACAACAAACAAGAAAGCCGTCTCTCTCACTTGCTACCAAACACACGTCAACGATTAGGCAATATTCAGCAATCAGAATCTCTATTTGACTTGTTCAACTTCTCATGGGTCACAAACAAAGGATAACTGTGTCAATTTTCATGCATAATATGAGTGAAAAGTGAGTCTTTGAATGATTTTGTTTCAACAGGAAGCTAACAAAGTAAACCATTGAAAGTTTTTTTACAACAGAAAGCTATAATACTGCGAACCACGTCATGCAGTTATTAAATAACACGTGACCAGCCCTACGGGCCAACCACGTGGCCTGGTCACGTGGTATTTGCAAACAATGTACTGGGGTTTGCAATAATTATAATATTTTATAAATTTATAAGCTTTATGTCGTAAAAGAATCTTTCAACGATTTACTTTATTAGCTTTCTGTTGTAAAAATCATTCAACGATTTATGTGTTAATAGCAGAAACCATGTCTGCACTTGGTCCAAACGCTGTTTGGCCCAACTAAGTCGAAATCGGACTCCCAAATAAGAAAGCATTAAGCGTACAGCGGGCAGCTCTAAAGTCTATAGTGGCGAACGAATTACGAAAGTCCATATGGAGGCGACCACATTGGTGGCAATAAGTCAGGATTTCTTAATGCTAAGGCTTTCTATTACTTAGTAAAGTTGTAAAAAAAACCTGAAAGTTCCAGTATTCATGAAATCAATATTCAATGCAGGTAGGCACTGCATATCAAGCTAATTTCGTTACAATTTTCGTTGCCATATAAAAATATAGCTCGGGACAAACGTGTTCGCAGGTTTCATGAATTGAACCCCCCTCTCCCTCAGCCAAACGAACGAAGATGGTACTTCGACATCTAATTGTAACTTGGTTTGACAAATATTCCTTCCATGTTTCATTCGGTTTAGGTTTAAATGAGCTGCCACTGTTACTATTACGTAAGAGTAGCAACCTAAAGATTAGCAAAGTTACCACCCGGTAAGGTGAGGTAACGCTGCATGCTAGTACAACCCCGTCCTAATCCTGTACATTCATAAACGCGGAAATAAAGTTTATCCTTGTGTTTAGATATCGACAATAATACAAGATCGTTATATCATTCATGAACGTGGAAACGAAAGATATCCTTGTTTTTTATGAATTGAAAATAATTTCAAGATAGTTATCCCAATGTTCATAACTTATAATCATTTTATTTGGCATTTTATTTGGCATTTGTTTGCCAAATCCACCCGTATTAGCGTATAGAATAAAGCTACAGAAACAAATTGTTAAAGATCACATCTTCATCAATGAGCTGCTGCCGTTGTTACATAAGGGTAGCAACCTAAATATTAGCGTATAAACCCGTACGCGGGGTAGACACGCATGCTAGTACTTATCCTCATCTCAACCCTATGCATTCATAACCGTGGAAATGAGGTATATACTTGTGTTTAGAAATTGACAATAATTAAAAGATATTTATCCCAGTGCACACAAAGAATATTCAGCATTCGTTTGCAAGACAATACTTCAAATTGAAATTCAACCAAAACGATTTGCAGTAAAATTTAATTCCTGTGAAAAGCGTATTTTGTATGTTTTTCCTTGATTACATATTATGTAATCAAGGAAAAATATACAAAATTTTCGATTTTGTGATTTCAGTAATGGTGCAATTTCAGTTTATTGACTTACGTTTCCCTTTTTTAGACTTCTTTTTCTTGAGGGTGGCTGGCTTGATTTCCCCCACCCAGTGGAGAAAGGGGCAGGAATCCATAATCTGACACTGCTTGCCGTAGTAACACGGGATCGTCATCTGTGTGCGGGGGTACGTCGTCATCAGTCAGGGGGGGGGGTGTCAAGGGGGGGGGGAGGGTGTCAGTGTCCCTTTCGTTCGTGTCCGTTTTTACTTGTTTCGATTTCCAGACATAACGGACAGTGAATAGTGATACCCCCCATTGCATTATGGAGATAACTTAAAGATAATTCAAAGGGGTCATCGTCAGGTGTTCTACGAGGGAGAACGCCCAATGAAATAGACGAAATAACCGGATTTGAGGATTTGAATGGCCAATGGCCATGCTCCCAGGTTATCGCCAAGACACACTCACAGTTCAATATAACTAAACTCTAAGAACTTGCATAATCACAAGATAATTTTCGAAAGCTTTTGAGATTAAACTTCATCGTATATCATTCAACGTTTTCAACTTTCCTAAATTCCTACTAGGAGGATAGGTGAATTAAGGTTTTTCTTTTAAAGATGGTGCAGACCCAACCTAAGATGCTGGATTTTCTTACTCCATCAAAAATTGAAAAAAGTTTCCAGTTTTTGTCCTTTCTGACAAAACTGGGAATCATGAAAAAAATACAAAATTCCAGGGAAGGATGACAGCATATGCAGCGCCCCCGAAAGAAAAACCATAAGAAGGATAGGTACCTGAATGTGCTTGTTTTCTGTGTCTGTGTGGGTGTACTTGCACTGTCCGACTCTGCAGGCTGTGTTGTACTTACACAGTGGGTGGATCTTGTAACAGCTGATGGGGAAAAATCTCAAACTCAGTGACACACCACAGATTTTAAATCAGAGCTACGAACAAATATAGGGTAGAGCGGGGTAACTTTGAACACGGGGTAACTTTGAACAGCTTGGGGTAACTTTGAATTTTCCTGGGGTAACTTTGAACAGCAAATAAATCAATTCGATTTGCTTCCATATCACTTCCCTTATTTCATACATTCAACAATTAATGGGATTTCAGAACAATTCTGCCACCCATAGAAGTCATTTGGTTTCATTATTGCTTGTTCTGAGCAATTTCATGGAAAAGTCCTTCAAATCAATTTTTTCGGCTATAAGTTCAGATTTGGTAATATTAAGCCTACTTTCATAATCAATTGTACGTACACTTTTTGTCAGATTATATCTTGCATCAGTAATGTGTTTTTGTTTAAATTTAAGACTTTGTTTGATTTTTATTTTAGATATTTTCATGCAGGCAATTTCCTACTTATGCTTTTATGGATTTGATTTTAAAAGGCCTTGATCCACCTCAAATTTGTCCGGCATCAATGATGGGGCTTTATTTTTGTAATAATTCAGTAGATACATGTTGAAAGTTGGCCTTGGCTAGCCAAATCATAATCTAGAGGACCTCATGCAAAATTGTATCTGGAAAAAAATATTAGCTAATTGGGGTAACTTTGAACACTTTCAAAAGTGGTCAAATCTCATTGCCAAAGGAAGTTTTTGTAAGAATGGCATATAAGAAGCATCATTAGCATGTTTTAAATCCAATTTAGCATAATTCAAGCAAAGTGCACAAAATTTTTGGGGTAACTTTGAACAACACCTTTGAATGGGCGTGGCCATGGTTTCACCATCTGAATTGATGAAATGAATTATGTGGTAAAATTTTCATTGACCCAGAATTTGTCCAAAACATAAAAAATCTATATCCAGGAGGCTTCTAATTGGTTTAATTAAGATTGTTCAAAAGTTACCCCAGGACCAGGCAACTTTGAACAACTATGTTACATTTGATCACGTGATCACGGCCCCAGTGAGTCAATCTGCTGGTGGAGTCCACCAGTGGAGTCCGCCAGTGGACTCCAAGTGGTGGACTCAACTCCGCCAGTGGACTCCGCCAGTGGAGTCCACTGACTCCCGGCGGACTAACCTCCACATTATTTTACTCCACGGTGGACTTTTTTGGTGGACTTTTTCGGTGGACTGTCCACCAGTGGCGCGAGCCCGAGCGGACCTGCAGATCCACTACTCCCTGGCGGAGTTTCGAAAGTCCGTTGGGTCCACTAAAGTCCACCAAAAAATTTATGGTGGACTTTAGTGGAGTCCGTGGCGGACCCGCTGCGGGGTCCACAGGTCCCCAGCGGTCCGCCAGAGTTGAGTCCACCATTTTTAGCCAGTGTTCATATTGACATTGGCAAAATAAAATGGATTATCAACATCTAAATTAGTATCAGTATCAAAATAACGCTTGTTGTATTTACTAATACTTCTGTAAAAGCTATCAAATCTAGACAGATCTTGTTCATTTCCAAATAAAATATACGACTTAAGAAGGTATTCATAATATGAATCAATCCCAGCACCAATGCCACTCATTGGATCATCCCAGGCATTAATTTTTGTATTATACACATTCCTATCAAACCAGTGTTTTTATCTCTAAGTTCCCAGAGTTTATCCATGGCACGTTCAGCAACAATTTCAAATGTTGGATCACCTATAAGCCTACCAAGCATTTTGAATTCCAAAATTAATGTTCCTATTCCTGCAGTACAGGTGGATTCACTGAAAAGCTCTGATTTCCCATTACGAAGATGGACCCTTGGTGAAGGAATTCCTAATGCTGTATCAAAAGCTGGGAGCAATCTTACACCCAAATCATGGGCCAAAGATAGTAGCTCATTGTCATAATTTTCGATTGTTGTATTAAAAATTTCACTCCATTCAGAGATTAACAAATGGCTACTTAATAATGAACCAAGCATACGTATAGTACTTTCAAAAACCTGGACAGTACTTTCTTGATCAAATGAAACAGCATTTATGACATGATCAACTGATTTCCTGAAATACTCTATGTCTCCCATAATAGCTAGTGTGTCTAGTGAATCCACTAGTCCCAGGGAAAAATTTCCCAGAACATCATTGATGTTTATATTATCTGGATTATTGTAGTCAGGACCCCTACCATTACAATCATGAGGATTGAGTTCATCAAGTGGGAATGCATGTTTCATATAGTTATCAAACCCAAAATAGAACATTTCTTTCACCTGAAAATGATCAATTGTAGCATGTGCAGTTATGGATATTGCCAGAAATAAAACCTTTGGTCAAATTCACATTGAGATGCTTAAACTTATAGTCAAGATCACTGTACTTCCAGCCAAGTGGCAGGATTAAGTAATGGCATAAAATGAAAAGGGATGCCTGCATTAAAATCTAAATGTAGGAAAACTGTTGCATTTTAATTTCCTTAAACACCAAAAGATAATTACCACATCAAATATGACCAAAGTACAGAATGAAACGATAATAATGGCAGATTATATGCTTGAAATTAAATGAAACCCTACCTTCATCATCAGGTTTTGGCTTCTGTCATTAGGGAACTGCAGAGTAAAACACATCAGCAGAAGGTGGAGAAAGACCCAGTAATACATAAGAATAGTGACAGAACCTGAAGAAATTGCTGATATTTGAATCTTATTATTAAAACAATAAATTTTTAATGAAATCAAAAAGAAAACTTTCTTCAAGACATCGATCTGCAAAACAAACTTATAATTACAATTTTCTGAACAAAATGCACAATGGACCAGTAGTGATGAACACTACTGACTGTTGCTGTCAACAGTACCAGAATATGAACCAGTATACATAATGTCGTCATGAGGGATTCAATTAGAGCATGACTAAGAGCAGAGTTTAAGGCACACATGGCTCTCTTTACCAAGCCCTTTCATCAGCCTTTTAATGCATTATTTTGTCATTTGACCAATTTGACACCATGGCATGGAACGAGTCTTTAAAAGATCCAACAACCGTGTAATAAAACACATACACAGTCATGAAGTAAATAGATGCATTGAATCAACATTTATACTTTATGCAGAATGCTATTTGTTCTAACTTTTGTGAGCATTTTTACACACATTTTTACATACAATAAATAATTGAGGTTTTGCCACCTCTGCAATCGGCTTTATTAGTCTTCTTTGTAAAACAAATACAGTCATCTGAGAAATACATCGTAATATCGACTATTGTAGAAATGTTGATTTTTCCCATTCCAAGTCCGCAACACCCGGAAATTTAAATTTAAAGGGCCGTGTTTTTTTATACCTAAGCCCGCATAGGTGTGTGTACGCCAACCTTCCCTGGGAAGCGCGCGGCGCAACGTTGGCCCAACAGGCTCACTTTTTTCACATGTGTTTTTTAGGCGAAAAAACATCGTGTTTTAGACACAAAAATCATATAATTTTTACAGTAAGTTTTTCATGAAATTTGTGTTTTAGACGCATTTTACTGTTTTTGTGTTTTAGACGCGTTTTAGTGTTTTTTTGTGTTTTAGACACATTTTAGTGTTTTTTGTGTTTTAGACGCGTTTTTAGTGTTTTTTGTGTTTTTAGACACGTTTTCATGTTTTTCTGTTTAAGACACATTTTCAAAATTTGTGTTTTTTAGACGCAAAACACTGTTTTTGTGTTTTAGACACGTTTTTCATGAAAATTTTTGTGTTTTAGACTAAAAACACATTTTAGTGTTTTTGGCCTAATACAAAACATAAAATTCATGAAAAACGCGTCAAGCCTGCAAAAACACACATAGAAAGGGTGAGCCTGTTGGGCCATGAGTGTAACAGAGAGGTGTCGCCAGTCGCGCTTAACGCGCCAAGCACTCTCCGTTCGTAACCAAGGTGAACCGTGAAAACTTCACCCCACCAGATAGATGCCCCTAACCAGGTATGGTTTCGCGCGTGCACAATGTCTGAGGCGCGTTAAACGTCGCGCGACGCCCTTGGTTATAAATTAGGCTTCCGTCGAAACTCGAAGGATAAATTGCCTTCCTCTAACAGCTGGGGTACCGGTAGCGCTTGCTGCAACGTGCGCACCTGTAGGCGTAAGCAGGGTCTTGGTTTGCTAAACACGTATACCCCTGTTATCGTCGCGCGGCGCGCCTTCTCCGTAGGGAAGTGCGCGGCGCGTACACACACCTATGTGGGCTTAGGAAGGTCATGGTTAGGGCTTGCCAGACGTTGTCTGCGCGGGACGCGCGCGAGGGGGCCAGGCAACGCCTGGCAACTCTGTAACACTCATGGCCCAACAGGCTCACTTTTTTTTATGCGTGTTTCCGCGTTTTTCATGAATTTTATGTTTTAGACACAAAAACACTAAAAACGCGTCTACAAAAAACACTAAAAATGTTTCTAAAACACGTTGTCTAAAAACAAAAACGCGTCTAAAACACAAATTTCATGAAAAAAACTTACGTGTAAAAAATTATATGATTTTTTGTCGTCATTTTTTAGTGTTTTTCGCCTAAAACACAAAAAACACATGTGAAAAAAAGTGAGCCTGCTGGGCCACCATAGACAGGGATATACGTGTTTAGCAAACCCGCATCGTAGTATGTTACCCAACCCTCCCGCGCGCGGCGCAACGTTCCACATTTTCACGTCATCTTTGCACCTTCGGCAATTGGCAAGTCAGAAAGTGACGGACATCGGCCGTCAAAAGCCCACAAAGGTGTGCATACGCGCGCAAGGTTCATAAACATTTAACTTGATGCTAACGTCGAGGAGTGAAACGACGGCGCGCGCAAAAGGGTATGTATCATTGTATCCCATACCCTTTTAGGAAAGGTTTCATAGATGGACGTTGCTTGCCAGACGTTGCCTGGCCCCCTGCGCGCGCCCCGACTCGCAGGCAACGTCTGGCAAGACGTTGCCTAGTAGGATGTCACCCTATCCCGCGCGCAACTTTCCACGTTGCTAAACACGCGACGTATGCCCCTATTTTCGTCCCGTAGGGCAGCTGCACGCGGCGCATACACAAAACACTTTCCCTAACCAGTGCGAATAACCAGGGCAAGGTGGCCTGGTTATGGCAAACAATACACCCACCTATGCGGGCTTAGGATCGTTTCATCGTTCCATGGCCGCATTCGCCCGGCCATCCTGATCCTTTGTCCTTGCATGGCCCCCTGCACGCGCGCCCCGACTCGCAGATTTTTTTCAAAAAATTACGTCATCACTCGACGGGGGGAGGGGTTTTCAAATGCTGACAGGTGATGACAGGGAGGAGGGCGGGGGTTTGAGGTTCGTTTGCTGACGTCAGCAAAAATTTTGAATTTTTCGAATCATTGGATACGATTTCCAAACTTTTTCGTTCACAATATTTTGTTTTGGAGTACCCTAACCCATTTCATTTCTGCAATATGATATCTATATTTCCAAACTAACTGGGCACGTTACAGGCTATTTTATGATAAAATGATGTCCGCCTAAAACAATAAGAATCAAATTTTGTTGATATTTCATGTCTGTTTTTCGATCAGAAAAAGTCAAAATTTGTTTTGAAAAAGGAGGGGGTTTTGTTCAATGCTGACGTCAGCATGGGGGAGGGGGTCAGCCAATGATGACAGACGGGGGGGGGGGGTTTGAAAATGGGCGAAAAAGTGATAACGTTAAATATTTGACGGCTCCCTTATGACTATGTGACCGAGGGTCCTTTTTTAATAATCATAATGAGGAACGTTGCGAGCGGGGTAACATCCTAATCCTATTACACAACGCATGAATAACTTAGAGCCGCTACTGATAGGCAAACATTGAAACAGACATTTTCGAAAAGGTTACATATGAATATGATAATCCTCGGTAACAGTAACAGATTAATTCAGATCAATTCATCATGCCGCGAATCCTTCTTAACAATATTTTAATAACATTTAAAAAGAACTAAACATTTGAGTAAAGTGATTCAGAAGCTGAATAACCAACACAACTACTGATTTAAGAGGAAACCGGCAAGCGTTCAATGCCAGCAATATGCAAATAGTTGATAATCTTGGAACGAAGCAATTAACATATTAGTATATTATGATAAATAGATATTCCTATAAGCAGCGCCAGTGCTGGTTATTCAAGCTTCAATTGACTTCAAAAAAATAAAATGACCACCGTATTATACCTTCTATCCACGTCTTTACACTTCAAAAGTCAACAGTCCTGTCTATATATAATTTTATTTGTAGTTCTGGGACAAAATACGACCTCGGCAAGACGACGAAACACAGGAATAAGACGTATGATCCGCACGAGCGTTCCCATCGTGTAATTTCTGCTCAAAGGTCGTGCCATGTCCGAGTGGTGTTTTACCCGGGTGGTGCTTCCTACCATCATAATCATATTTGTAATTCGGTAACACTATTCATAAGTGACCTTTTCGTTCATACTAATACTATCTCACTATACATATGAACTATTCATAATTGACCTTTTCGTTTTCATAATTTCATATAAACCATATTTATATTGGATATCATTTTAGACATGATAATATCTCCTCAGAGTCAGTCTACGCCCTATGAGAGTGCGCTGAAACAGCAATAAAAGGCCAACTTGAGAATAACAGAACTAGAAATACTAATGATCTGCTCGAAGTTTTAATTTTTATAAAATAATTCCAGTTTTCCTAGTACTACTACTAGTACTATTAGAGTAGAAATGTTTTAATCTGAATTCACTTATCTATATGGGTATTCGGGCATGGTATTACTATTCGGTCATTACCCATATGTGTGCAGACCGCTCGATTGAAAAAGGCCTCGATAAAGACGCGCGAAAATGTGTGCTTTTGACGGAAGCGCGCAGAGGAAATCCGCGCGTCTTTATCGAGGCCTCTGTCAATCGAGCGGTCTGCAGACACATGCGTTTGGCCTAACACTTGTTAGGCTCAGGGGTTAGAGATATGATTCAAAATTGTGAGTTTTAGGCGTTAGGCCAAATGACCTTCACCTAGAAGAACCATCTATACGAATTTTAAAATTCGACACAAAATCCTTCAGTATTAATGCTTATACTGACCATGGTGTCTCGACCTTTCAAAGCATGGCGTCTTACGATTACGAAACACCCGCGTTCTTTCGGTATGTGCGTTCCATATAACAGATAACTCACAGACCAAAAACTCAATTTTTTCGTATCCTAACCCTAACCTTAGACCGCTAGATAAGTAGATATAAATATTTTTCCAAGTGACGTTGTTCACAAAGATAATGGGGTCTCTTTAATTATATGGGACACTGGCCTTACTTTTTGTGGCGCGTGATACAGATAACGCATAATTTTCTTTAAAACTTTTTGCAAGAAAGCACATATGCGCGCTGTCAGTGTCAATGTCATGCGTGATGAAGCTCAAAGAACCAAGGCGCGGCATAAAAAGGTCGAGACACCACCAATAATAATATGTGAAAAACCAGCTATTGGCAATATATTATGGAATTAATCTATAGTAAATCTAATCCATAAATACTATTCAATTAAAATCATTTACTTATAAAGCTCATTATATAGATCTCTTTCTAAGACTGAATAAAATTCGTACCTTCAAAGATTAAAAGAATTGTAAATGCATAATTATAATATGATTAACATAAATCATTTCAGTAACTTCAACATAAACAACTTAACTGCTTCTAATAACAAGTTTGATAAATTTCATTCACATACATTTCAGCTTCATCAATTTGTTTCGGACAGTAAAATATTCTCTATGAATTTATTTATGAGAAGAGAAACTCAAACATAAATAATCACCTACATTTAAACTTGTTAAAGCTTTTTAAGGTTTTACGGAAATCCGTAGAATGTAATTGTTTTCAAGGCTAGGGTTCGATGAACGAAGAGTGCATAGGGAGGGAATGAACAAATACGTAATCAATTTATCTTCCTTCATGAAAAACAGGGAGAAAAATCAAAAGGTAGTTAGAAAGAATGAAAAACTGATTTCGAAAATCTGAAGTACCTTCAGGAAAAAGAACATAGTTCAACACTTCTTATCTTCAACAAAGATTGAAATCTAACCTACAGCTGAGGACCCACCAAATACTTATATAGACCTCAAATTAAAATGGCGGTATATGGTCTCAATAACTCAATCAAAGATTGAGATTGAGTTTTTAATTTGATTGGCACTGCAGTGAGCATAGTTAAAGATTAAAGAACTAGAAAGCAGAAAAATCTGTTATCTGTGCATCCAAAAAAGAATGACAATCGTCTACCACAGAGCCTGAGAGCCAATCATCTTCTTTTATTTGTCGAATGTCATTCCTTTTCTGATACTCTAATTATATCAAGTCCGTCAAAAGCAGTTACAAACTTTAGAGTCTGCCTTTCCAATGTCAAAAGTATAATATTGACAACATTCTCAATGTAGCAAGATTATTTCGACTTCGAGTTTTTATCTCAAAATCTAAAGCACATAATCTACTATAGTACGGTATTGTAAGCTGAAAACCATTAATCAACCTTGAGTTTAATACCAAGAATCAGTATCGTGTCCTCGTCGATACTACAAGCCGAATCAAGCCGAAACAAGTTGAAACAACCCGAAACCAACCCAAAAACCTCCCCGAAACAAGCGAAACAATCCGAAACGAGCAAATCAACCCGGGTTATGGCTAGAGCTGGTGTTGATTCGCTTCCTTGCTTTGGATCGTTTCGGCTTGATTCAGGGAGATTTTTGGGTTGGTTCGGGGAGGTTTCGGTTCGTTCCGCTTGCTTCGGCTCGTTTTGACCAGTTCTTGCTTGTAGTTGTAGTATCAACAATCATGTCTTGCTCATCATGTCAGATTAATAATCATTGTTAAGTTTAGAGGACGAATATTTGTTACAACAAGAGGCGTATACATCGCAACATTATTACCAGAAGGTGTATTTCATGATATGTACCGGTAGCCGTAAATCAGAGTGCAAAGAGAAGGATGTAGCCGTAAATCAGAGTGCAAAGAGAAGGATGTAGCCGTAAATCAGAGTGCAAAGAGAAGGATGGCAGCAAGATGTCAGCATGTGTTACTGAAAGTAAATCTGTGAAGCGTCCTTAGAATTCACATCAAGTATTCCTCGCAACATTAGATCGGACGGCAAGAATCAAGTGCTTTTCATGAGGTAAAATCGATAAATACGAGATACCATGCTAGGAAAACACTAAGACAAACATGTAGGCCAATATAAGTCTCGAATACATGATCAACTCCAAGTCAAATCGGGTCAGTAAATGGTTGGGTCAATCCTAGCAATGGATAAGCTGCATCAATCTGTGTGCGCTGGACAGCCTATTAGTAACCACACCGCCATAGATCTACATCCAACTTTGGCTTGACACTGGTCATTTGCCAGTCTATTACTAACGTTTCAGGAAGTTAGTTGAACACAGCTCTAGGTGACCAAAGGCACGTGACAGGCCATATTTTGACAATTAAATGTGCTAAATCTGGATTTCCTAACAATCAAATTAGTGCTACAGATTTTAGAATCTGAGAAGAAGCAAGGAGTAATTAGAAACCAGAAGGTGACCTTGCTCAAAGAGATCTACGTGAGAGCCCAGATATTCCTATTTGAAGGAATTAGCACTACCTATCCCTGATAAAAGACACTAAAGTGCGACAAGGAGCAGAATAAATCATGGAATCAGTGATCAAGAGGAAGATGCTTTTAATCTCGTTACACATAGAGACAGCTTACAAGTAGGAGATGAAATCCATGAGACCCGTATCGCTATCATGAGGGTCAGTTCCACTATCGCTTATCAAATGCTCGAGGTCAATAGCACCCATTCTGAAAGTTCAGTGAATATAGTGTTTCACTTAGCTGGTATATACACACATAACGACGGGTCATTTTGTGCTCATATTGTCCTCATTCGAGTGTTCACTTTTCACACGCTTTCGAATGGTGCTGCACATACATTTCATAACTCTGAGAATCGTTCACGGACCCATAGCCTCAAATATATCATCATATTAGCACCATAACAAGGTCTCACTTCACCTCACGCACACACTCTTGCCTTCTCTCTTTCTCACGGATTTGATTATATTTAATTTCGGAGAATTATGTGTTATTTCGTCATATTGTCAACAGTACATATTGCCACCACATTGAACCGTCAAACCAAAGTACTGAAAGTGCATGTGTCAGAGAATCAAGATAGCGATATCTTAGAATCACACATCTCCCCTAGAATTGGTTGGGGTTGGGGTAGGGGTTCATGTTGTGCATGTTGTAATCGATGGACTCCATGAGGAAGTCATCAGTGAAGTCGGCAGGTTGGTGTTGGAGGGGCGTGCAGGGGTTGGAATGTGAATCGTACTGCTCGAGTGGGTTGGGAACGTGGGCCTTGATCAGGTCCTTCTCGTAGCCGGGCACCTCCTCCTTGGACGCTTTGTAGTACTTCTGGAACTTGATCTGAGGGGGTGGTGTGAGGAGCGATACAGGGGGAAGGGACTATAGGTGGTGGGATATTGGAGAGAAAGCTTCTTAGAGACTGGGGAAGGTATGATATTATTGCAGCAAGGGCATTCCTCCGAATGAAGCGACAATTAAGTTGAAAGACTGTTACAAACTTGAAGGAAGTACCCTACTTGCCGTGGACGGGATTCTTTTGAATCCCGATCCACAATCTCAATATCTGAGTTACAACACTAATTTAGGAGACATTTGCTTGTGTTTGACTTACCTCTTTTGGATGGTGAGGGTACAGGAACTTGAACACTGTCGGATCTAATATCCTCTCTGGGTTTGAATGGATTGTCAAGTTTAGAGAAAATAATGACAAGTAAATTTGAGAGGTTTGCGTTGTTTCATTGATCGAAAACTCGGACTGTGCTAAGCGGCTGAAAGGCCCATTTTATCGATGCTTATCATAATGCGAAGATGAGTGAAATAAGAGTGCAGGAACGTAGAACTTACGGGCCAGATCACACTTGTTGAGGTCTTTGGCACTGTAGATGAAGTGCTTCACTGTATCATCAGGCTGCTTGTACGATATGGATATCATTCCTGAGGGGAGGGAGGGAGTCAGTTTCAAGGTTTACTGGAGAGGTTGCCAACTCAAAAACACGATTTGGAGAAGGAAACAAAAACTCGATTGGGGGAGGAAATCAGGCCCGTAGTCAGGGGAGGCCGTGGGGGCTGCGGTCCCCCTCGGAAAAACAGGGATCTCCCAAAATTTTGCTCTAATTTTAAAGAATATCGTAATATCCGTGTTAGGATGATATTTTTCCCCTCCCTAACGCCTTTTGGTTTTACAAAAGGCATTGAGAAGGGTTGGCAGAGATCCTGATGTTGGATAGGTGAGAATTTGAGAAAAGGATATGTGTATAGTCACAATACAACGACTGTAATTTCTGGAAAGTGCCCGGAAAGTTGCGGGGCAGAAACCTTAAAATTGTGAAATGTCTATCGGTTATTATTGCTTTGCATTTTGGAAAGGCCAATTTTGAAAATTGTCCCATGAAAAAAACATGAAATGATAGTTATTTTCAAATACCATCCCTCCCTTTGCGTGTTGAACTCTCCATTTATAGGATTGTGACTTTGTGATTCGACCTTTTATTTACAAATTACAGGGAATTAATAGAACTATAGAAGGGAAAGGTTCCTTGTTTTACATGACTCGTGACTTCTATCGGTAATAGAGGTTGTGAAAGAGATGTGACATTAAACACAAAGACTTCACACAATGGAACCATTCACCATTCCCCTCAGAGCAGAGCGAGAGAATTAACAGCTAAAACATTGAGCTTACCATTGTGAATAGTAAGTTACCCTCGTACGCAACAGCTGCTGCAAACCTACCAACTCCGGCCAACTCAGCTGCTGCAACCCTCCTCAACAAAGCAGCAAGAATCACAATGGACCTGTCAATGCTACGAATCAGTGCGTAAAACTCTGTATAATAGTTCGGTACTCATTTCTCAGTAATATTTTCAAGTATTGGTCGCCATGTTTCAGCTTAGGCTCGTGTTTGTGGGACTATTAGCGGCAGTAAGCAGTGGTGAAGTGCACGAAATCGACAGCGAGAGCTGGGACTATGAGGATTACCAGATTATCCGTGTTGCAAACACCAATGTCAATATCGAGGAGTTGATTGCAACAGACGACGTTGAAGTCATCGGACGAGGCCTGGAAGGGTCGTGGGACCTGATGGTACCACCAGAGTCGGATGCTGTCAACAAGATCAGACGAGCAGGCGCCAGAGTGGAACTCCTCCGAGGGGATATGGAGAGCCTTATGGACCAAGTGGACGCGCTCATGACGTGTGATAGGAGGGTTGAGAAACGAGGGGGCAGTTACACGATAGGCTTCGACTTTAGACGGTTCTTCAAGTGCTATCACACTGTAGAGGATCAGCACAAGTTCCTGAACGAATTGGTCAAAGCACACCCTGACCAAGCTGAAACATTCAGCATCGGAACCTCCTACCAGGGCCGAGACCTTCTGGCGATCAGGATAAGTGAGAACGTGGGCAGCTCGCACAATAAACCCATGATCTGGCTTGATGCCAATATCCACGGGAGGGAGTGGATCTCCTCCACCACAGCCCTGTGGATTGCTGGAGCTCTGTTGGGGGAAGTGGACAACATCCAGAACAAAGCCACGCAGCTGCTGGAGCACTACCAGTTCGTGATCCTGCCCATGGCTAACCCAGACGGCTACACCTACTCCAGAGTCTCCCGTTTCACTCGCTTTTGGAGGAAGACCCGGAGTCACACCACCTGTAAGCTTCCTCCTTTCGGAGGCCTTTGTGAAATATTCAAGAACCAAAAGGGGTTCTGGTGCAGAGGAGTGGACCCCAACAGGAACTTCGATGCAGCGTGGGGGAAGGCCGGTACAAGCCATGACCCGTGTGCTGAGACCTACCCTGGGGATCACGCTTTCAGTGAGAAGAACACCGCAGCCATGCGTGCCTTCCTCCTGCAGAACAAGGAGAGAGTGAAGCTGTATCTCAGCTACCACTCCTACTCCCAACTCTTCCTCAAGCCCTTGGGATGGAGGTACACCACCCACCCTGACGCCTTCTACCACGACGAGGCTGGCAAGGAATACGTAGCAGCAGTGAAGGCTACCCATGGCTACGAGTATAAGAGTATCTCCAGCATCGAGCTGTACCCGAACAGTGGCGGGTCAGCTGATTGGGCTTATCTGCAGGGGATAAAGAACTCCTACACAGTAGAGCTGAGGGACAAGGGCAAGCACATGTTCTTCCTGCCAAAGAACCAGATCCAGCCGTGTGGAGAGGAGAACTTGAGGGGGTTGTTGGCAGTTCTTGATTCTTGCAATAGATTAGGGTGTTCTTAAGAGTAAACTTATTACGAAGTGAAACGCTGGTTGTGGACATCTAAAGGGTTTGTCACCCTCTACATTAACATATAGATGTACTCTGTCACATGTCTTCTCAATAGAAGCAGGATATTACAAGCTGCCAAAATCAAGATTTAAATAAACTCTTATAACGGTATAAAAGCCATAATAAAAATTGTATCATAAAACAAATTGTATCATTGTGTATAGAAAAACTATTGTGTATAGATAAACTATTAAATGTAAAACTACTTAAATTAACAAGTGAATCTATTAAATGTGGGAAGGTTATAATGAGAAAAAGTGATAAAGTGAAATTAGGGTAAATTAAAACTACATTAAATTCTGTACCTATCCAATTGAAGACATGGCAAGACAGAGGAGATATTATCAAACACACAATCACTGAACAAACAAACAAAGTTTAGTAGTTTACTACCTACCGTCAATACAGCAGACAAATTGCCTGATTTTTGACTCGAACTTTGATTTTTCGTCATTTCATTCGAAACTAAAAGCTCAACTTGCCATGATTCTGAACCATTGCAGCACATTTCTTAACTCCAGGCGATTGATACTTTGGAAATATAATATCCCGAATTTTCAGCTCCCGAAAGCAAGCTACCTAACTAATACCTTTTAACGTCTATTATGAAGAAATGAACACATCTTTTTATAATTATTTGCACTAAACTGTAAAGTTCATTCATCTTAAAGCACGAGTACCTTATTTATATCATAAACTTCCGTATTCCTTGGGAATACAACGAATCACCGTGAGGTGACTAGTAAGAAAACATACTGTATTACTGTTGAAAAATAACTTGATTTTCGGAAGCTTCTGTTGAAATTACTCAATGAAAGGTTTGAACTTCTATCCCCTTATAAATATTGTAAAATTCTCTTCTGTAAAATTTAAAAAATCAGCACACGTACAATTTTTCGTGATGCAAGAAGTATACTCTGACCCATACTCTCTTTCACTGATCTGCCTTTTTTACAACTGTAACATGAACACGTGAGCGGAGTTAAGGGTAAGATAGGGTTTGCTGAGATTATCCCAGGGATGCATGTGCGTAGAACGGACAAAGGTTACACCGTACCCTTTGGAGCTACAGACCAAATACTCGACTACACCTTCCTCAGTGAGAGCACGGCAGCAACTGCCGCAAGCAAACAGGTTCTCATCCGAAGTGGGAATAATATCCGACATTCAGTTGCTGTTGAGATGTGAGTTTTTGGTGTGCACTCCGCGACCTCTAGCATTTGCAGAATAATCTATGAGGTGCATAGCGCAAGGTGATTGTGGGATGTCAGAGACTCTTTCTTCTCTGTGGAAAAGACGATTAAATACAACTGACTCCGCAGAAAATGCGTATAAATACAGCCGACTTCCGACTCTTTCCTAACTATTTCGTTTACTTTAGAATAATGCCAGCCCTAAAGAAAAAAATTCCGGCATTTTTGAACCACATTATAAGCTCTCTCAAGATTTGTTAGTTAGAAGTAAATTCTCAGCTATTTTAAGAATGCTCTCGGCTGACGCTTTGAGAAATATTTTTGGTTCCTAAATTTTCAATAAAAAATAAGTTAACGAAAGTATAAGGCTATAAGAACAAATTATACCTGCGGTCTTGTTCATCCCAAGAATAATTGTTACAATAATTTAAGTCAATCTTTCTACTCAAGTCAAATATTTCCCATATCGTTTTTATATAAATTTCTATCATTTTGCCACTTTTGGCAGTAGAAGAGCTAGAATTTGTTGCATATTCTTGCTTCCCATGGCAACACGATGTGGAGTGATAACTACACTATCTACGGGATCCATGAAGCCTCGGACAGGTATCTTCTCATGGGCTACTTCTCCCTGATATCCCTCTCCTCCCTGATCGAAGACTCCCTCATCTTGGTGGGCTCCCTGCACTACAACGCCATAAAGCAAAACAAGGTCCTGGTGGTCTTCATCCAGTACCTGGCTGTGGCTAACTTCGTGATGAACTTCTCCAGCGTCATGCCCGGACTTGCTTCTTTGGCAGCTGATGGGTGGATCTTCGGGGACATCTTCTGCTACTTCAACTACATCGCATACACCACGGGGTCTCAAGCCATAAACATCCTGACCGCCTCCCTGGCCCTCACGAAGTTGCTCATTGTCCAGTATCCGTTGAGAGCACCGAGCTTCACGAAAAGGTCTGCTCACTGGGCCACATTGGGCATTTGGCTGTACAGCTCCATCTTCCCACTGGCAGCAGTCCTCAAGGATAAACACGGCGTCTACTTCAGCTACCTGTACTACATCTGCAGCTACTCCTGCACCTTAGGCGAAGTCTGGACTCCACTCGGCAACGCCATCTACAGCATTACCGTAGGAGTGTCCATTTTCATCGGCACCTCAGTTACCATTGTCAGTAGCATTCTCCTCCTGATCATAGTAAAGAAACAGCGCACTGCTACTACAGCGCACTGCTACTACAACGAAGCAAAGAAAGCCAAGGGGAGGATAAAGTTAGAGGGGCTTTCCATGGTGCTGGCTACAGTAGCTATCCACATTCTGTTTTCCGCTCCCATAGGGCTTGCCTTCGTTGTGAACCTCTTTGCTGACAAGGAAGACAAGGAATTCTCAACGACCCACTTCAGCTATCTCTATAAAATGTACCGATGTGGAGTGTTCATTGCAGGCATTGGAGGAATGGCTAATTTCTTCATCTACACCCTGACTCTCTCCAGCTTCAGAGAGTTCCTTAGAGCAACTGGCAGAAGGATGATAGCAGCAGTGAAGAAAAAGGAAGATGGAGCGAGGTCTGGTGCCAGGATGGTAAGGACAAGGAAACAGCTTCAAACCACCAAGATGACTTGAATTGAATAGCGGAAACTTCTTCTGCTATTGAGGATGATGCCACATGACTCCTCAAAATTTTTACGTTAAATTTAAGGACTGAAGACTGATTTATGAATTAATGTAATCCAAACCATTGGTGTAACGACCCGCCGACGAAGGAGAACTGCAGGTGTCCAAAATGCTCGAGGGACAGCAAAATCTCGCAAAATTCTAAATCTGAAAGGGTCCTACAAAATGGTGCTGAATTCGAAGGGGGGGGGGTCGTTTTGTGTTTGGGGTTGTTGATGGGGGGTTGCATACTTAGAAGGATTTTACCCTACCCTCCGTCGCGCACACTTTTGTTCCTGCAACACGACCCTCCAAATTTCTGAATGTTCCGCGCTAGGGATGGGTGGAATCCATCTAGGGTCGCACTTGCACATCATAACGCATCTCCCCCTTCCCAGACATGAGACATTGGAAATTTATTTTCTTAACAGACAGAGTTTTTTTTTGCTGTTCTGTACCCATAATGATTACGCTTATAATGATCTAATCTTTAAATGAGTGTTGAGTGAAATAATTGTATGTTATTTGAAGTTAGTAAAACTTTCATCTTTGTCAACTTTTTTTTATTAGTTTTACAGTGTAAAATGAATACATGAATCAAAATTCCGTGAAAAATTTGTTAAAAAATTAATAGAAAAAAGAAAAATGGCTGGAGAATGCCAAAAATGAAGCTTAAATTAGCAAAATTCATTTTGTGCCACTTAATCCTTAATAAATCATATTTCACGCTCAAATCCACTGGCATTTGATCGAAGTAAAACTGAACCGAAGGAATTGACACCTATATCCTGGTTTTGGCTGGAGACGGGGGTTTCCGACTTATCACCGGACCATGTACCGAAGCTATTCAGCTAAACAAAAGTGTTGAAAGCTAGGGCGGGAATGAACTGGATTCTATGACAGTCCCAGTCCCCACCCAAATATTTCTTAACCCAGTAACCCACCTTGGGTGGAGTCTGGGAAGCGCAACCATTAATAACCCACCTTGGGTGGAGTCTGGGAAGCGCAACCATTAATAACCCACCTTGGGTGGAGTCTGGGAAGCGCAACCATTAATAACCCACCTTGGGTGGAGTCTGGGAAGCGCAACCATTAGTAACCCACCTTGGGTGGAGTCTGGGAAGCGCAACCATTAGTAACCACCTTGGGTGGAGTCTGGGAAGCGCAACCATTAGTAACCCACCTTGGGTGGAGTCTGGGAAGCGCAACCATTAATAACCCACCTTGGGTGGAGTCTGGGAAGCGCAACCATTAGTAACCCACCTTGGGTGGAGTCTGGGAAGCGCAACCATTAATAACCCACCTTGGGTGGAGTCTGGGAAGCGCAACCATTAATAACCCACCTTGGGTGGAGTCTGGGAAGCGCAACCATTAATAACCCACCTTGGGTGGAGTCTGGGAAGCGCAACCATTAGTAACCCACCTTGGGTGGAGTCTGGGAAGCGCAACCATTAATAACCCACCTTGGGTGGAGTCTGGGAAGCGCAACCATTAATAACCCACCTTGGGTGGAGTCTGGGAAGCGCAACAGGAAGGTGTGAGGTTCTGTGGTGGGGGCTCGGAGGAGCGCCTCTGTACGAGCTTTGGAGATGAATCCCTGAAAATACCATCAGTTAACACGGGGTTTATTACAGCTCAATTTGTAATAGCATGACGCGGAGTCTAATGTATGTGTTAGTGCCCAGTAACCCTAAGACAAGTTGCCGCAACGGGGAGGGATATTGTCTGCATTGACCACATGGGAATACATGCCCCACCCCTAGGGAGGGGGCAGGCCCACCTAGTTTTCGGAAGGCCCCCTCGGGAAAAATCGTAGGGGGCTGCCAAGAGTTTTCTCAAAAATTTGAGCGTCAAATGTAAGTTAAAATTGACTTCAGTTAGACAGGTTTTCTTTGAAAATCAATGAAACATGATTTCATTTGTAGTTGTTTTGCAAGAACCCCACATTCCAACCTATGTTTTGCAAGAACCCCACATTCCAACCTATGTTTTACAAATACTCCACATTCCAACCTCTATCAGGTTGTCCTTCCACATGGGTAAGAAGTGCTTCTTGATGAGGTCGATAGCACTGTACAACCACTCCCAAAACGTGAAGTTCCTGTCAGGTTTCTTCAGCGTGTCCTTAGCGAAGGCTTGCCACGATACTGCAATTAACTGGTGTTCAAATGAGAGGGAAATAATCGTTAGGAATCAGATCATGGCTTCATTACATAAGACACATCAAATTTTCGCCCGCATTGAATATAGTCATTATCTCAAAAACCCGCTAATATCAGAAATTATCTACAAAAAACCCTTTGGTCCGTGTTTAGTGTTTACTCTACGAACAAAACCTGGCGAGCTGCCAATTTCTTTTTATACGTTAGTAATAGTATATGATTTATCGTACCGAGTTTCTTGTCAAGGTCCTCCGTGGTTTCTGTGTTGAGGACCTTCATGCCGAGGTAGGTGAGCGCTTCGTCGTTCAGCCATCTGTTGGTGTTCTTCATGAAGCAGTCGCTGATTCGCGTCTAGGAGCGAAGTGATTAGTTAAATGCCTAATTATAGAATCACTATTCAGAAAATCATCAGTAGTTCCATGATGAAAGTTTGAAAATCAACCAAATTTCATCAGAAGAATTGAGCCTTATTGCAGTAGGATAATGTGATAACTATCAATGTGTCAATTGTATGAGTGAACCCTGCATGTATTGCAACTATTGTAGTTGCAGTTAACTTGACTCAGTTACCTTGAGTTCTCCCCAGGAGTGGGCCCCCGGGTGCGCGAAGGATTCTCTGTTCCGGGGAGCGAAGCTGTTGTCCCAGAAGATGGTAGCCTCGGCCGCGGGGGACTGACTGCCGTGCACGGTCACGGTCACGGGGAGGGAACACGCGTGAAGGGTCACGTGACTATCGCTAAACGCGTGGGGCGGGTAGCTGCTCTTGTAGGGAAGGTTCACCTGGAGGAGA
Organism: Beroe forskalii; assembly: GCA_011033025.1. Classification (NCBI taxonomy): domain Eukaryota; kingdom Metazoa; phylum Ctenophora; class Nuda; order Beroida; family Beroidae; genus Beroe; species Beroe forskalii. Next base: position 127,991 of record WFMF01000441.1, read on the forward strand.
ACACGTTATACTATCAGGGTAAAATGGGGTTTCCAAAATATCACCCCTTGAAAGGGTTATATATCACTCATCAACCTTCCGTACCTTGGATTGTGAAGATTATAGATATCTGGAATACCCTTTAAAGCTTCTGTTAAGTGGCGCGCGCAATAACTTTGCGAAGGAGCAACCTCTCATTCACTCACATAACGCCGGCGACCTACCATGCACTGGAAGTAGACCCCGAACTTCTCCTCTGTAACCAGCTCAGCAGCTCTCCTGTCTGATGCCCTGTGCAGCTTCCTACCATGTTGTCACTTACCATGTTGTCACCTACCATGTTGTCACCTACCATGTTGTCACCTACCATGTTGTCACCTAGTACCTACCATGTTGTCACCTGCCATGTTGTCACCTGCCATGTTGTCACCTGCCATGTTGTCACCTGCCATGTTGTCACCTACCATGCACTGGAAGTAGACCCCGAACTTCTCCTCTGTAACCAGCTCAGCAGCTCTCCTGTCTGCTGCCCGGTGCAGCTTCCTACCATGTTGTCACCTAGTACCTACCATGTTGTCACTTACCATGTTGTCACCTACCATGTTGTCACCTACCATGATGTCACTTACCATGTTGTCACCTAGTACCTACCATGTTGTCACCTAGTACCTACCATGTTGTCACTTACCATGTTGTCACCTACCATGTTGTCACCTGCCATGTTGTCACCTACCATGTTGTCACTTACCATGTTGTCACCTAGTACCTACCATGTTGTCACCTAGTACCTACCATGTTGTCACTTACCATGTTGTCACCTACCATGTTGTCACCTACCATGCACTGGAAGTAGACCCCGAACTTCTCCTCTGTAACCAGCTCAGCAGCCCTCCTGTCTGCTGCCCGGTGCAGCTTCCTACCATGTTGTCACCTAGTACCTACCATGTTGTCACTTACCATGTTGTCACCTGCCATGTTGTCACTTACCATGTTGTCACCTACCATGTTGTCACCTGCCATGTTGTCACCTGCCATGTTGTCACCTGCCATGTTGTCACCTACCATGTTGCCACCTAGTATCTACCATGTTGTCACCTACCATGTTGTCACTTACCATGTTGTCACCTACCATGTTGTCACTTACCATGTTGTCACCTAGTACCTACCATGTTGTCACCTATCATGTTGTCACTTACCATGTTGTCACCTACCATGTTGTCACTTACCATGTTGTCACCTAGTACCTACCATGTTGTCACCTACCATGTTGTCACCTACCATGTTGTCACCTACCATGTTGTCACCTACCATGCACTGGAAGTAGACCCCGAACTTCTCCTCTGTAACCAGCTCAGCAGCTCTCCTATCTGCTGCCCGGTGCAGCTTCTTACCATGTTGTCACTTACCATGTTGTCACTTACCATGTTGTCACCTACCATGTTGTCACTTACCATGTTGTCACTTACCATGTTGTCACCTACCATGTTGTCACCTGCCATGTTGTCACCTACCATGTTGTCACCTGCCATGTTGTCACTTACCATGTTGTCACCTACCATGTTGTCACCTACCATGCACTGGAAGTAGACCCCGAACTTCTCCTCTGTAACCAGCTCAGCAGCTCTCCTATCTGCTGCCCGGTGCAGCTTCTTACCATGTTGTCACCTGGTACCTTCCATGTTGTCACCTGCCATGTTGTCACATGCCATGTTGTCACTTACCATGTTGTCACTTACCATGTTGTCACTTACCATGTTGTCACCTACCATGTTGTCACCTGCCATGTTGTCACCTACCATGTTGTCACTTACCATGTTGTCACTTACCATGTTGTCACCTACCATGTTGTCACCTACCATGCACTGGAAGTAGACCCCGAACTTCTCCTCTGTAACCAGCTCAGCAGCTCTCCTGTCTGCTGCCCGGTGCAGCTTCTTGAGGACCAGACCCTTGAACTGGAAGTGAACTGTCTTCGTCTGCGACGAGTACTCCATCACCTGAGATATAAGTGATATGTGAGGTTGGGTAATGACGTCATTATCATAGCTCAATGTGTTAAATTGATGATGCCACACCATGAGATGAGAACTCCAAATATTCCTGTTGAAAAGGAGCATAGTGTGTGACTCCATTCAATTTCAATAAAAAAAATCTGTTTTTGAGGATGTGTTTTTGAGATTATTTTGACACTGACCTTGTCTCCGTTAAGGACCTCTCCGCAAGGCTGTATCTTGGGATCTTCCAAGATGCTGTGGTTAAGGACTCTGAGCACTGACTGAGCCTGTTCGGCGTTTATCAGCACAACTTTTATCTGGGAAATGGGTATGTTTTAAGAGGATTCATACATCATGTCTGTGATAAATTGGATCTCACCAGAAAAACAGAATTAATTTCACTATGATAGTGCGATGACCCAGACAGGACTTTTCAGGGCATTGTCATTATCACCGGCAGGCACGGTTGGGGGGTTCTCACAGTGATGGCATTTGCCCGGAGGTATCCAAGAATCAGTTATAAGCGATTTAAAGAATTCCAGAATTATACCCGACAATAGTAAACTCGGTGTACTTACGACTGGTTGCTTGATAGCGAAGCCCCACCTCTCCCCAGCAATGATCCTCACTGCAGCTGAGAAGCGTGTGTCTCTCTTCATCACCTGGTCATAGAGTGTTAAAAACAAATCACAACAACGTGAAAAACAGTGCTAAACCATTAACGTTAAAACAACGTTATTAAAACAACATAATATTAGTAAGGGAATTATTTGGATATGGACAAGGTTTCTGGGAAAAATTATTTTCAAAGGTTTGAGTGGATCTATCGACTCTGATAGGTGTCTAGAGCCAAAATAATGTCTTGTTGGAGAGGGCTTCAGGTAAATACCTGAGGTGGTTGCTTCTCGATGATGAAGCACTTGAGCATCATGGCTCGGATGATGCTGATGACCTCAGTGTGGAACTCCAGTACATGGGCACGTTGTTCTGCCATCTCGTCCAGGTGGTTCCGCCTGCAAGGGGGGAAGAATATCATGCATTTCTTATGTCATGCATTTGTGAGTTTATATCATGCATTTGATGATATCATGCATTTGATAATATCTTGCATTTGATAACATGAAATGCCATCTCGTCCAGGGTGACGTCAGTTGAGAATACGCATTTAATATTATGGATGTTTGATGTTATGCGTTTGACATTATTATTATAACATGGTATACATTTTTCTCACAGTCAAAGCCAACAAAATGTCAAACTCCTTCCAACATAAGTGAAAAACACGGACAAGATATTGGGGGTCTGACAACCTGACATTAACAATGACCCTCTGTAACTAAGGAAAATTCATAACATTCAGAACCCCTAAGATTGCTCATTTAGGGTGGGGGGAGGGGGCTAACTTACAATCTGGTGTAGTAGCCGGCACAATAAGGTCGCTAACTTAGGGGGGGGGGGGCTAACTTACAATCTGGTGTAGTAGCCGGCACAATAAGATCGCTAACTTGGGGGGCTAACTTACAATCTGGTGTAGTAGCCGGCACAATAAGGTGGCTAACTTTGGGTGGGGGACTAACTTACAATCTGGTGTAGTAGCCGGCACAATAAGGTCGCTAACTGGGGGGGCTAACTTACAATCTGGTGTGGTAGCCGGCACAATAAGGTCGCTAACTTGGGGGGTACTTACAATCTGATGTAGTAGCCGGCACAATAAGGTCGCTAACTTGGGGGGGCTAACACAATCTGGTGTAGTAGCCAGCACAATAAGGTCGCTAACTTTGGGTGGGGGGGGGGGCTAACTCACAATCTGGTGTAGTAGCCAGCACAATAAGGTCCTTAACTTGGGGGGGCTAACTTACAATCTGGTGTAGTAGCCAGCACAATAAGGTCGCTAACTTGGGGGGCTAACACAATCTGGTGTAGTAGCCGGCACAATAAGGTCGCTAATTACTTGGGGGGCTAACTTACAATCTAGTAGTAGCCGGCACAACAAGGTCGCTAACTTGGGGGGGCTAACTTACAATCTGGTGTAGTAGCCGGCACAATAAGGTCGCTAACTTGGGGGGGGGGGGCTAACTTACAATCTGGTGAAGTAGCCGGCGAAATAAGGTCGCTAACTTGGGGGGCTAACTTACAATCTGGTGTAGTAGCCGGCACAATAAGGTCACTAACTTGGGGGGGCTAACTTACAATCTGGTGTAGTAGCCGGCGCAGGACGTGAGAGCGTCCGCCAGATAACAAGCGTCCCTCTCTATAGAATCCAGGGGTTTCTGTCGCTTCCCACTAATCATGAACTTCCGCTGATCCTCCTTCCAATCGTCAATTTCCTGCGGAGTAGAACAGTAATTGATTAGACAAGGCAACTATACGCCACGCGCGAGGAAAAGGCGGTTCAACGTCATCAATTCACTACATCATGATATGATAATGACGTCATCCTACCCGAATATTTCTTGTGCGCGGGGTTTAAATGTAGTCCGAGACGAAATGTCCATCCGTTAGCAACCCGTGTTAAAAGCGATTTCTCGACGGTTATTAGACCTTTAAACCATGCAGAATCGAACTAGCTCGGTCACGATATCTCATCTCGATGGCGACAAGTCGATATTGGCCACGCCCTTTTTGCGGTTATGCGCAGGCTTGATTTTTCATAACTTGGCTCAGGAAGGTCGTAGAGACTTCGTTTTGGGCGCAAACGAAGCGCAATGGCCATGTTTATATACGACTTGTTAATAAACATATGCCCTAAAATGATCAGAGAAAAAGTTATGACCGAAAAACAGTTTTTAAGCCATACGCGAAGCAAATTTTCGGTAATTTTCGAAAAACCGTTAGTAACCTGTGTTTGAAGCGATCTATCGACGGTTGCTAGGCCTTTAGACCATGTAGAATCGAATTAGCTCGGTCACGACATCTGATCTAGATGGCGACAAGTCGATATTGACCACGCTTTTTTTCTTAAGGTTATGCGCAGGCTTGATATTTCATAACTTGGCTCGGGAAGGTCGTAGAGACCTCGTTTTGGGCGCAAACGAAGCGCAATGGCCATGTTTATATACGACTTGTTAATAAACATATGCCCTAAAATGATCAGAGAAAAAGTTATGACCGAAAAACAGTTTTTAAGCCATACATGAAGCAAATTTTCGGCGATTTTCGAAAATCCGTTAGCAACCTGTGTTTTAAACGATTTATCGACGGTTGCTTTAGACAAGTGTTGATAAAGATATGCCCTAAAATGCTCAGGAAGAGAGACGTGGGCGAAAAAATTATTTTTGGGCGCCCGTTGGACATATACTCTAGTAGCCAGCTGCATATGTGTATGCATTTCATTGCCCAGAATTTTTGACCATTCCAGGTTGTTCTTCAGGCAATTCTGGACCAGAATCATCTAGGTACATAAAATGTATCGCTATTCACATGCCTGTGGGGCCACGCCCATGCCATGCCCTTATGCGCGTATGAGTAAAATTCATATCTCGTTATCTCGGTCCAGGAAGGTCGTAGAGACTTCGTTTTTAGCTGAAACGAACCGCAATGGCCATGTTTATATTCGACTTGTTAATAAACATATGCCCTAAAATGCTCAGAAAAAAAGTTATGGATGAAAAACTGATTTTTGGACCATACGCGAGCCATGTTTTTGATGATTTTTGTATCTCGGCTCAAGATGGTCGTACAGACTTTGTTTTTAGCTCAATAGAACCACAATGGCCTCGTTTATATTCAACAAAGTGAAACGTGGTTGACACCCACTAAAAACTCAGATTAACATCAATGGTCTCTCTGTTCATGGGCTGATAAAATTAAGTTAGTAGAATAATCCATAACAAATATCACTAAATAATCAAAATAACAATAAATCAGCAATTCACAAATTCAGAAAATAATAATAATATACAATTTGTCAATCGAAATATGCTCAAAAGTTCCCAGAAGTACAGTAATGGGCCAAAAACTGGTATTTCAACCATGTGTGGGACATGTATCAAAGGATTTTTGTATGGATGTACCTGCTCAAAATTAGCTAAAGAGTATATGCGAAGACTTTGAATCATGTTTTTGTGCATGCAATCAAAGCCCATTCTGCTCACGCTCCACAGTGTAACAATGTAAATTGCACAATCTTCCTTATTGACTTGTATATTTTTATCTATATACTACAGTATGGAAGTGCTGAAATATGATTAGCAATCAACCGTGACCCAAAAGTTGGTAGGAAAACAGTAAAATGCAAAAAATAGAATAAACTAAAAGACATAAATATTACCACGCCCCCAAGTAAGCCTATCACACTCCTAAGTAAGCCTATCACACCCCTAAGTTAGCCTATCACACTCCTAAGTTAGCCTATCACACTCCTAAGTTAGCCTATCAGACTCCTAAGTTAGGCTATGACACCCCTAAGTAAGCCTATCACAACCCTAAGTAAGCCTGTCACACCCCTTACTAAGCCTATCACTCTCCTAAGTAAGTCTATCACACTCCTAAGTTAGCATATCACACCCTAAGTAAGCCTATCACACCCCTAAGTAAGCCTATCACACCCCTCAGTAAGCCCATCACACCCCAAAGTAAGCCTATCACAACCCCTATTAATTGATTAAGTAAGTCTATCACACTTCTAACTAAGTCTATCACACCCCTAAGTTAGCCTATCACACCCATAAGTAAGCTCTCACACCCCTAAGTAAGCCTATCACACACCTAAATAAGCCTATCATACCCTTACGGAAGCTTATAACACTCCTCAGTTACCCTCTTAACCCGAAATGTATGGTCAATCCTAAGGGAAAGCATGGGGAATCCCTTAAATATAAGTGGTTTTGCTGAGGGATTCCTGGCTCTATTTTTAAGGGTAACCTTTTCTATTATAAAAGATTCCCTCATTTTTATTTTAGCAATTCCCAAAAAACACACTACGCTTTACTACACGTCTTCTTGACGCTCTACTTCGGTACTGCAAGCATATTTACGATCTCGAGATGGCTTGTTCACACAAGCATTGGGGCCTTGGTGCCAAGAAACCATAATTTTGAGTTCAAACACCCTAAATTCTCCAGGAGTTGCCACCAGTTTCAAAGGAAAAGGTCATTTTTCAAGGGAAATCATTAACTTCTGCATATGGGCCATTAACTTTTAACTGCCCAGATATTCTCGATTTTGTTCCTAGAAGCTTTTAATCTCATCTCATGTAAGACCAAACTTTGACCATCATTCTGACCAGAGTCACCAAATTTGAAAGTGGAATATATGACTATTCTGTCCTGACCCTTGTCACTTGATTGACGTTTGGTCAGTCTATGGTAGTTTTGCAACCTTTGTGAGTCAAGAACAACCATTAATAAAACTGATTATGTATCAAAATGTGTAACTGAAATTTGTCACTGAGTGTACTGACGAATTGCTGATTATGGAAGCCATGTAGAAATTTATTTCTTTTGAACTATTAAAATAAGTAGTAACAAAGTTGAATTATGTCAATATTATTAGTTCTACAATACAGATTGCAGCTGAAAAATCTATTGAAGTCCCCAACTAATTCTAGCATCAAAACAGGTCAGTTTTAAAATTTTTGAATCTGTCAGGAATACTAACCTAAAAACGTATCCTTGTGGTGATTCAAATTAGATATATCCTTTGATACATGTCCCACGCATGGTTAAAAAACCAGTTTTTGGCCCATTACTCTACTTCTGGGTATTTTTGAGCATATTTCGATTGACAAATTGTATATAAACGTGGCCATTGTGGTTCTATCGAGCTAAAACAAAGTCTGTACGACCATCTTGGGCTGAGAAACAAAAAATCATCAAATACATGCTCGCATGTGGCCCAAAAATCAGTTTTTCGTCCATAACTTTTTTCTGAGCATTTTAGGGCATATGTTTATTGACAAGTCGAATATAAACATGGCCATTGCGGTTCGTTTGAGCTAAAAACGAAGTCTCTACGACCTTCCTGGACCGAGATATGAATTTCACTCATATGCGCATAAGGGCGTGGCATGGGCGAGCCAAGTTATGAAATATCAAGCCTGCGCATAACCTTAAGAAAAAGGGCGTGGTCAATATCGACTTGTCGCCATCTAGATCAGATGTCGTGACCGAGCTAATTCGATTCTACATGGTCTAAAGGCCTAGCAACCGTCGATAAATCGCTTCAAACACAGGTTACTAACGGATTTTCGAAAATCACCGAAAATTTGCTTTGCGTATGGCTTAAAACTGTTTTTCGGTCATAACTTTTTCTCTGATCATTTTAGGGCATATGTTTATTAACAAGTCGTATATAAACACGGTCATTGTGCTTCGTTTGCGCCCAAAACGATGTCTCTACGACCTTCCTGAGCCAAGTTATGAAAAATCAAGCCTGCGCATAACCTTAAGAAAAAGGGCGTGGTCAATATTGACTTGTCGCCATCTAGATCAGATGTCGTGACCGAGCTAATTCGATTCTACATGGTCTAAAGGCCTAGCAACCGTCGATAAATCGCTTCAAACACAGGTTACTAAAGGATTTTCGAAAATCACCGAAAATTTGCTTTGCGTATGGCTTAAAAAACTGTTTTCGGTCATAACTTTTCTCTGATCATTTTAGGGCATATGTTTATTAACAAGTCGTATATAAACACGGCCATTGCGCTTCGTTTGCGCCCAAAACGAAGTCTCTACGACCTTCCTGAGCCAAGTTATGAAAAAATCAAGCCTGCGTAACCTCAAAAAAAGGGCGTGGTCAATATCGACTTGTCGCCATCGAGATCAGATGTCGTGACCGAGCTAATTCGATTCTACATGGTCTAAAGGCCTAATAACCGTCGAGAAATCGCTTTTAACACGGGTTGCTAACGGATGGCATTTTTTGGACATTTCGTCTTGGACTAATGGTCCGATGTCGCTGCATAGTTGGAACAGAGTTCCTAATCTAAATCTTGGCTATATAGTCACATTCGTCGTTATAACGATTGCAAAGCAGAAATCATGAAATTAGACAATACTCGAACAGTGAATTATTAGAAAGCCTTTCAATCTATTAACTAGGCATCTGTATCGTATAGAGGTCCATTAGAAAGTATCGAAAGGTTATTACTAACGGTTGATATTGACTGGTGGGATGTTTTAAGCTGGGTCAGTGTCTGTTCCAGGAGGGTAAGAAGGTGGACCATAATGTCGTTTATTTGCTGGTGTATCGTGTGTAACGTCCTCATACACCGGTCTCTCATGTGGTTCATCTGAGAGGGGGGGGGGAGGTTATTAGGGGTTATTAGGGGTTATTACTTAATAAAGGGTTATGAGCGGTTATTACTGATTAGGGGTTATAAGGGCTGTGAGCAGGAGGCAAGTGAGCGGTTACATGTCGAAGTGGTGACCGTATACCGCAACATGGTCGAGGCGAAGCTGAGACTGTGTAATTTGGACAATGGACAAGGTGTGCCGAATTAATTATATCGAAGTTTACATAGTACATTCAGTTGCAAATCTTAGGGGTATATGCGCGCAGCATATACTCTATTGATACAGTCTCAATGATCTTAGCTTTTCTTTTCACTCACATTGTTCTGATCGACTTCGGAGAGTTGGTTCATCCGCTGTTGGTAATGTGCCGTTTTCCTCTGCAACTCTTCCTGAGTTACTCGCTTCATGTCACTCTTCTCATCCAGGGAGTCTATGCTCTCGTCAATCCTGAGCACAGAGGTCAATATTAAACGCCGCGCACAAGAAATAGGCGGTTCAACGTCATCAACACACTACATTGAGCTATGATAATGACGTCATCCTGCCCGCCTATTTCTCGTGCGCGGCGCATAAAAGCAAAAAACCATTAAATAATTAATTTAGTTAAAATCATGATAGTGTAAGGAAAGTTTCAACTTTCAAGCCAAGGCCGCGGGAGGTGTAAAGGTTAAATAAAGAAGGACGAACTCTTCGGAAACTCAATTATCGATAATCATTAATCAAATCGCAGATTTTGATAGTTAAAGGGTGTTTATTTACAATTATTGATTATTGAACTAATAACCGACCCCCCAAGTACCCATACCTGGCGTTGAGATCCTTGACCTTCCTGAAGCTGAGTGAGAAGAGAGAGCTCTGCAGGTCAGCCATCATGGAGGCGTCGCCCCCATTATCCAAACCATCCACAATCGGTTTCATATCCGCCGTTTCTGTAGCCATCAGGATCTTGTTTTCCTGGGAATCAGAGAAAGAGATTATGCAGGGAAGAAAAGGTAAAACTGCTGCTAAGTGAGCCAACCAAAAGCAATCAAATTTTAGCGCGCAGATGATCAGCGAAATAAGCTGATCTCGGGATTCTATAGTTTTATTTGCTATAAAAACCTCACTGAGCCAAGAGAGAATGAGATAGGAGAGAAGGACTCAGTGGGAAGTAACTATATACTCACTTCTTGAAGAATGTGCTGCATGTTCGCGACGAAGTCGTGGGGTTTGTTGGTGAAGTTCTTGAAGAGGTTATTGTACTGCTCTTCCAGCCGTTTGGAGGTGTCCATGATCTTCTCCATGTCGCCGCTGTTACGGAAGTCCTCTATCTTCCACTTTAGCGTCATCATGAAGTTCTGCGGGAGGGAAGTATATATTTATACGCCGCACTTGAGAAATAGGCGGTTAGGATGACGTCATTATCATATCATGATGTAGTGAATTGATGACGTTGAACCGCCTTTTTTCTCGTACGGAGCTTTCAAAGCCATGATCGTTCTGAAGTGAAAAAGCAAGATAAAACTGTGAGACGAAAATAAGCTCAAACTTCAATATAGCGACAATCAATCTCCATTCTCCAGCATTAAATCACAGGTGTCGCGAGATCACCCGGAAATTTTTAAGTCGCGCGGTGCCCTGTACGTACGTGATACACTGCCACATCAATATCATGTACGTAGAAATGGCAGTCGTGTGGAAATTCCAGAAAGCGTATCGGTACTCAGAACCCTTATGGTAATCTAAGACATCAACGTGACAATTTTCCTGGAATCCACTACAAGTAACTCACGTTGAACTCCTGGCGTATCTCGTGCTCGTGTGCCGGGTCCTCCACGTTGTAGCGCGTCCATGGCCGGGACTCTATGTACTCCGAGAGGTTGTGACGTACCTTAAAGGGAGGGGTTGGTTTAGTGGAGGGGGGGGGAGAATTGGGAGGGGGAGAAAGAGGGGGCCTAAGTTGGGGGTATTTGGGGGAGGGACTCTATGTACTCCGAGAGGTTGTGACGTACCTACAGGGGAGGGAGGTGGTTAAGTGGGGGAATGTGGGGGAAGGGGGCCTGAGTTGGGGGGGGGGTAGTGGGGGGAGGGACTTCATGTACTCAGAGAGGTTGTGGAAAAATTGAGGAATGGATTTAAAGTGGGCATTTTAGGCAGGGAAGCTAAAGGAGAGGGCTTTAGTTGGGGGAACGGGGAGGGGGGATTGTAAACGAATTTGTTTAAATTTTGCTTGTCTTTGCCAAGATTCAGAATTCCTACAAAATCCCACAGAATAATTGTCCTGCAAGGTAGTTATAGTATTCACTCACCAGGCCGGATATTCCCACAGTATTCCTACTGTAAAGCTCCTGCACTAAGCTAACATTACACGATGACAAGCGTTGCCATAGTGCCATGAGTCATCAGAAGTTGGGGTTACTCCTTCCTTGGCTACGGGGAAGGAAACGCGTTAGGGGGAATACAAAACACATTGGAGTTTCAAATACCAATATTAAAGTGAATTAGCAGTCAAATTATATACGGTAAATACACACTTGGGTGTGTAATTACCACATTAATTCCACGAGCTTGCGAGTGGAATTCATGCAATAAATGCACGAGCTTGCGAGTGCATTTATTGGAGTAATTGCACGAGCTTGCGAGTGCAATTACGATGGTAATTTACACACCCAAGTGTGTATTTACTGTATTATTACCCTGCCATATACGCATCAATCAAAGTAGACGGTTTGAAACTTAAGTATTCGAACCTAATTTTTTATGAATAATGGGTACACTATTTCATAATTGAAACAGGCGAGAATTTTGAACAAATTTGCCAGTGATTTGTAAAAGTCAGAATCACATCATCATCGTATCGGGGTCAATTCAGCGAATAAGTTCAAAAGTCCAAATGATACAACCAGCGCCCAGCATTGATACATACTGTTAGTGTATGCCGTAGTGTATGTTTATGTACTTTACAAAAATTTTGTTTTGATCCTTCATTGCCATAAAAAAATGAACCATGAAAGTTTAGTACTTAATCGAAAACAAAACAATTCACACCACAAACATTAATAACAACTGACTCGAGAGCTACAATCTTATGCGGATCTCGTATAGAATCTGCCCTTAAAGAAAAACACGATCACATGTGAATGTAGTCAGCTAAATCTTTAGAGTGCATCAAAATGTATGTACTCCTTAGTTGAACAATAAGTTTTGCGCCATAATCATTATCTTCATCCCGATCTAAAATAAGTAACGAACACTGACAGATAGAAATGACGGTGCACAGAAATAATGTAATTGAATTTGATAAAATGGAGCAACACACCCTATATATGGCGCCACAAGTCTTCGTTATATCTCTAAGACTAGATAAATAAACATTGAAGCACGGATGGAGTTATCAAGGGTGGAGCCATTTAGGTGTATACGATAGTGTTCCTTCTATCTATTTTATCTTTATCTTGTGTTGCCCTATAATATCGTTTAGATATATCGTATTTTATACATTGTGCTCGTATTTACTTTATCTTGTGCTACCAGATGTGCCATATTCAAGAATATAACATATATCGTACCGAACATTATGTGCTCCTTATCGCTATTTTATCTTGTTTTACAGTATATATACGGTTAGGATTTGCAACAGCGGCGACATGGAGAAGATCATGGACACCTCCAACGGTTGGAAGAGCAGTACAATAACTCTTCAAGAACTTCACCACCAACACGACTTCGTCGCGAACATGCAGCACATTCTTCAAGAAGTGAGTATAGTTACCTCACTGAGTCCTCCTATCTATCTCATTCTCTCTTGGCTCAGTGAGGTTTTTATAGCAAATAAAACTATAGAACCCGAGATCAGCTTATTTCGCTGATCATCTGCGCGCTAAATTTGATTGCTTTTTGGGTGGCTCACTTAGCAGCAGTTTTACCTTTTCTTCCTGCATAATCTCTTCTCTGATTGCCAGGAAAACAAGATCCTGATGGCTACAGAGAAACGGCGGATGAAACCGATTGTGGATGGTTTGATAACGGCGACGCCATGATGGCTGACCTGCAGAGCTCTTCTTCACTCAGCTTCAGGAAGGTCAAGGACCTCAACGCCAGGTATGGGGACTTGGGGGTCATTAGTCAATAATCAATAATTGTAAATAAACACCCTTTAACTATCAAAATCTGCGAGTTGATTATCGATAATTGAGTTTCCGAAGAGTCCGTCCTTCTTTATTTAACCTTTACACTTCCTGCGGCCTTGGCTTGAAACTTTCCTTACACTATCATGATTTTAACTAAATTAATTATTTAATGGTTTTTTGCTTTTATGCGCCGCGCACGAGAAATAGGCGGGCAGGATGACGTCATTATCATAACTCAATGTAGTGTGTTGATGACGTTGAACCGCCTATTTCTCTTTTTTTTATAATATTGACCTCTGTGCTCAGGATTGACGAGAGCATAGACTCCCTGGATGAGAAGAGTGACATGAAGCGAGTAACTCAGGAAGAGTTGCAGAGGAAAACTGCACATTACCAACAGAGGATGAACCAACTCTCCGAAGTCGATCAGAACAATGTGAGTGAAAACAAAGCTAAGATCATTGACACTGTATATGCTGCGCACAGGGACTCACAGGGACCCCTAAGATTTGCAACTGAATGTACTATGTAAACTTCGATATAATGAACTCGGCACGCCTTGTCCATTGTCCAAATTACACAGTCTCAGCTTCGCTTCGACCATGTAAGTTGCGGTATACGGTCACCACTTCGACATGTAACCGCTCACTTGCCTCCTGTTCACAGCCCTTATAACCCCTAATCAGTAATAACCGCTCATAACCCCTTATTAAGTAATAACCCCTAATAACCTCTAATAACCCCTAATAACCCCTCCCCTCTCCCTCTCAGATGAACCACATGAGAGACCGGTGTATGAGGACGTTACACACGATACACCAGCAAATAAACGACATTATGGTCCACCTTCTTACTCTCCTGGAACAGACACTGACCCAGCTTAAAACATCCCACCAGTCAATATCAACCGTTAGTAATAACCCTCCACCAGTCAATATCAACCGTTAGTAATAACCCTCCACCAGTCAATATCAACCGTTAGTAATAACCTTTCGATACTTTCTAATGGACCTCTATACGATACAGATGCCTCGTTAATAGTTTGAAAGGCTTTCTAATAATTCACTGTTCGAGTATTGTCTAATTTCATGATTTCTGCTTTGCAATTGTTGTGACTATATAGCCAAGATTTAGATTTAGCAACTCTATTCCAACTATGCAGCGACATCGGACCATCTAAAACCCGCGCACAAGAAATAGGTGGGTAGGATGACGTCATTATCATATCATGATGTAGTAAATTGATGACGTTGAACCGCCTTTTTCTCGCGCGCGGCGTATAGTTACCTTGTCTAATCAAATGTTCTACTCCGCAGGAAATTGACGATTGGAAGGAGGATCAGCGGAAGTTCATGATTAGTGGGAAGCGACAGAAACCCCTGGATTCTATAGAGAGGGACGCCTGTTATCTGGCGGACGCTCTCACGTCCTGCGCCGGCTACTACACCAGATTGTAAGTTAGCCCACCCCCCACCCTAAATGAGCAATCTTAGGGGTTCTGAATGTTATGAATTTTCTTTAATTACAGAGGGTCATTGTTAATGTCAGGTTGTCAGACCCCCGATATCTTGTTCGTGTTTTTCACTTATATTTGACATTTTGTTGGCTTTGACTGTGAGAAAAATGTATACCATGTTATGGGATAATGTCAAACGCATAATATCAAACATCCACGATATTAAATGCGTATTCTCAACTGACGTCACCCTGCTGACCCACCTGGACGAGATGGCGTTTCATGTTATCAAATGCAAGACATTATCAAATGCATGATATAAACTCACAGATGCATGATATAAACTCACAAATGCATGATATAAACTCACAGATGCATGATATACTCTCACCCCCCTTGCAGGCGGAACCACCTGGACGAGATGGCAGAACAACGTGCCCATGTACTGGAGTTCCACACTGAGGTCATCAGCATCATCCGCGCCATGATGCTCAAGTGCTTCATCATCGAGAAGCAACCACCTCAGGTATTTACCTGAAGCCCTCCCAAACACGACATTATTTTGACTCTAGACACCTATCAGAGTCGATTGATCCACTCAAACCTTTGAAAATAATTTTTCCCAGAAACCTTGTCCATATCCAAATAATTCCCTTACTAATATTATATTGTTTTGATAACGTTGTTTTAACGTTAATGGTTTAGCACTGTTTTTCACGTTGTTGTGTTATGTTTTAACACTCTATGACCAGGTGATGAAGAGAGACACCCGCTTCTCAGCTGCAGTGAGGATCATTGCTGGGGAGAGGTGGGGCTTCGCTATCAAGCAACCAGTCGTAAGTACACCGAGTTTACTATTACCTCGGGTATAATTCTGGAATTCTTTAAATCGATTATAACTGATTCTTGGATACCTCCGGGCAAATGCCATCACTGTGAGAACCCCCCAACCGTGCCTGCCGGTGATGATGACAATGCCCTGAAAAGTCCTGTCTGGGTCATCGCACTATCATAGTGAAATTAATTCTGTTTTTCTGGTGAGATCCAATTTATCACAGACATGATATATGAATCTTCTTAAAAAGTTAAAACCTACCCATTTCCCAGATAAAAGTTGTGCTGATAAACGCCGAACAGGCTCAGTCAGTGCTCAGAGTCCTTAACCACAGTATCTTGGAGGATCCCAAGATACAGCCTTGCGGAGAAGTCCTTAACGGAGACAAGGTCAACATATAATCCTCAAGAGATAATATCAAAAACAGAAATCCTCAAAAACAGATTCTCTTGATTGAAATTGAATGGAGTCACACACTATGCTCCTTGTCAACAGGAATTTTAAGTTCTCGTCTTATGGCGTGACGTTGTCAATTTGACGCATTGAGCTATGACAATGACGTCATAATCTTCACATATCACTTATATCTCAGGTGATGGAGTACTCGTCGCAGACGAAGACAGTTCACTTCCAGTTCAAGGGTCTGGTCCTCAAGAAGCTGCACCGGGCAGCAGACAGGAGGGCTGCTGAGCTGGTTACAGAGGAGAAGTTCGGGGTCTACTTCCAGTGCATGGTAGGTGACAACATGGTAGGTGACAACATGGTAGGTGACAACATGGTAGGTGACAACATGGCAGGTGACAACATGGTAGGTACTAGGTGACAACATGGTAAGTGACAACATGGTAGGTGACAACATGGTAAGTGACAACATGGTAGGTGACAACATGGTAGGTACTAGGTGGCAACATGGTAGGTGACAACATGGCAGGTGACAACGTGGTAGGTGACAACATGGCAAGTGAAAACATGGCAGGTGACAACATGGTAAGTGACAACATGGTAGGTGACAACATGGCAGGTGACAACATGGTAAGTGACAACATGGTAAGTGACAACATGGTAGGTGACAACATGGCAGGTGACAACATGGTAAGTGACAACATGGTAAGAAGCTGCACCGGGCAGCAGACAGGAGAGCTGCTGAGCTGGTTACAGAGGAGAAGTTCGGGGTCTACTTCCAGTGCATGGTAGGTGACAACATGGTAGGTGACAACATGGTAGGTGACAACATGGTAGGTGACATCATGGTAGGTACTAGGTGGCAACATGGTAGGTGACAACATGGCAGGTGACAACATGGCAGGTGACAACATGGTAGGTGACAACATGGCAGGTGACAAAATGGCAGGTGACAACATGGTAGGTACTAGGTGACAACATGGCAGGTGACAACATGGTAGGTACTAGGTGACAACATGGCAGGTGACAACATGGCAGGTGACAACATGGTAGGTACTAGGTGACAACATGGTAGGTACTAGGTGGCAACATGGTAAGTGACAACATGGTAGGTGACAACATGGCAGGTGACAACATGGCAGGTGACAACATGGTAGGTGACAACATGGTAGGTGACAACATGGTAGGTGACAACATGGTAGGTGACAACATGGTAGGTGACAACATGGTAGGTGACAACATGGTAAGTGACAACATGGTAGGTGACAACATGGCAGGTGACAACATGGTAGGTACTAGGTGACAACATGGTAAGTGACAACATGGTAGGTGACAACATGGTAAGTGACAACATGGTAGGTGACAACATGGTAGGTACTAGGTGACAACATGGTAGGTGACAACATGGTAGGTGACAACATGGCAGGTGACAACATGGTAGGTACTAGGTGACAACATGGTAGGTACTAGGTGACAACATGGTAAGTGACAACATGGTAGGTGACAACATGGTAGGTACTAGGTGACAACATGGCAGGTGACAACATGGTAGGTGACAACATGGCACTATGGCAGGTGACAACATGGTAAGTGACAACATGGCAGGTGACAACATGGTAGGTGACAACATGGAAGGTACTAGGTGACAACATGGTAAGTGACAACATGGTAAGTGACAACATGGTAGGTTACAACATGGTAGGTGACAACATGGAAGGTACTAGGTGACAACATGGTAAGTGACAACATGGTAAGTGACAACATGGTAAGTGACAACATGGTAGGTGACAACATGGTAGGTACTAGGTGACAACATGGTAGGTGACAACATGGTAGGTGACAACATGGTAGGTGACAACATGGTAAGTGACAACATGGTAGGTGACAACATGGCAGGTGACAACATGGTAGGTACTAGGTGACAACATGGTAGGTACTAGGTGACAACATGGTAAGTGACAACATGGTAAGTGACAACATGGTAGGTACTAGGTGACAACATGGCAGGTGGGGGCGGTGGCAATGGGGAAAAATGGGGAAATGGGGAATTTTTCAGTTGGAAAAAGCTAAATTCCCCATGAAAAAGTCCCATTTTTCCCATTTACCCCATTTTCCCCATTTAGTGTTATCAAATTTACTGATGATTCTGTCGCATCAAAACGTTTCAGATTATTGTTATGATGTGAAGCAAATTATGTGTAACTGTGCACAACATGAATCAGTTTCGGACCGGGGGTGCTGCGCGCGGATTTTGGCCATTTCACTCATAAAACCATTTGTGAATGCCCAATTGATACCAAAATTTGCAGGAATCTAGTTTGTGGCATAAGACAGCGTCTGTGAAAATTTGAAGCATTTTCATCAACAAATGACGAAGATATTGCAAAATGAAGTCAGTTTCGGACCGAAAGTGGCAGTTTCGGTCCGAAACTGACTAAATTTCGCTATATCTTCGTCATTTTTCGATGAAAATGCTTCAAATTTTCACAGACGCTGTCTTATGCCACAGACTATATCTATGCAAATTTTGGTATAGATTGGACAGTCAGAAATGAGTCAGGTTTTATGAGTGAAATGGTCAGGATTTGCGCGCAGCACTTTCGGTCCGGGACTGATTCATGTTGTGCACAGTAACATTATCACTCCACTAATTGCTTCTCCATCTGTACCTAATTTGATGAGATACGCCTATTTGTGCTCTGACAGATTACTGAAACATGGTTTGTTTATTTAATGAGATTTCACTTACCATGTTTCAATCACGAAATTGCATCAATTGTACAATGTACTTGTATAAACACTACCCTTTTCCCTTATACACTAGATCTAGCGTCACCATTCCTTTCTTATTTTGCATGTCTGGTTGGCGCCTGGCGGTTATTCTCAATTCGCTTTCCAAGTTTTCAATTTCTAAGAAAAACATACCGTGTTTTGTTATTCCTAATTTTAATTTGTCCTGAACTCCTGAAGTTACTTCTTACTCGGTCTTCGATGCACAACAGAACTATTTCCTCCTGTTTACCTGCCTAGTGCTTGATACCAATCATATTCTGAAACCACTCTCTTTTCCCCATTTTGAATATCAATGATAATAACTGAGATTCACAAAAGGATCACATACTTAAAAAGTGATCCCAAATGGTAAATCAGATGGCTAGGTTACTCTAAGAACTTATTGTGGATTGTTGATTTGACAGTTCCTGTCTTCTTTTCTTCCCTAGCCCATAAAGCCATAACTTACGTAAACGTTCACATTGTCTCTAAATAATTGAGTTCACGCAATGTGCTGCGCGCACATAGCGCGTTTCGGTTTAATTTGAATCTTTTCAGCATTGAATTTGAAAATTTTGATAATTGCAATTCGAGCCCCGAGGTAAACTTATGTCCGTATTACCCAACATTCAAGGTCGTCTTTAACAAAATTTAAAGCTGAGGTGGGCTTTAAATGAATTTAAAGACGAGTTCGTATTCCTCAACAACAACATAAAGGTGACCTTTAAATTTAAAGGTGACCTTTAAAGGTGACCTTTAAACGGTATTAGCCAACAAATTTAAAGACGAGGTCAGCTTTAAATTCGGTAAAGGTCACCTTTAAATCGTAAAAATTTAAAGCTGACCTCGGAGCTACTTTAAATTTAAAGGTCACCTTTAAATCCTCTTTACGTTGTAATTTGCCTTATGTTTGCAGAATACCTATTGATAGATCCCTGCAGTTTGAACTGGTGCTTACCCATTGAAGAACAATGCACATGAATTAGGGGAAATTATTTTGAATTCTCGAATGAATTGGCGGCTGCTGGTGTGCCGACTTCCCTCAGAAGAAAACCTCCAGTATTCCGAGAGTCCGAGTAATTTGGCTTGACTGTAGACATATCGGCATAAACTATGTCTAGTAACACTAACAAATGAAATGGTATATCGGAATTCTGATATCAACTAATATTCGATAGCTAGATTTTACAGCTTCGCCAAGAGCTTGATTCGTTTGATGCTTTCAGACTTGCCTCGTATCGTATTTAAGTATTCGGGGGATATCAGTGAGTAAGTGCACAGACATATATGGTGAGAAAGTGCATTTAGCCAAATTTCAGAGATACCACCCACCCCATATTGCAGTTACTCACAATAATCCAATTAATACTAAGTGATTTTTGAAAAATTTTTCAGGCACCACCCCAAAATATCGGCTAATTTGACTATTTAGACAGTTATGACAGAATTTTATTTCAACAAAATGCAACATTCTGATGAATGGTAGATTTTACACGCTAGATCAGATCACTAAATACAAATTACTGCCTTGATATAATAATAAAAGTATAACTTTCTATTGGTTCACTAATACACCCGCTTAAACTATAAAATAGTGATAGGATAGGGATACTTAATATATATTAGTAGGTTCGCTAACTTTTCCCATGCATATTATGCATGCTTATGCACTACTATCTTTCTGCTCACCTACTAATATTAGTATTGGCCATCATTTCAATGCATATTGTGCATATGAAACTCGGCTTCGCCTCGTCTAATATGCATCAATATGCATCTCAATGCTGTCGAATACTAATATATTATATGGCTCCCAAGCCCTTATTTGCTATCATGTACATGGTAGTATTGAAGGGTTACTAACCTGAACCAGGTTAATAACCCTTTATATTGAGTCCCTGAGACGGGTTATTAGTCCAGATCGACCGAATAACCCCAACGACATTAAGAGTAAATTTTATCAATTGAACAATCTTAATCTTGGCTGCATAATCACATTCGTCGCAACAGCAATTAGAGCTTCTCAAAATCAGAGGAGTCAAAAATTAGGTGCTCTAAATCAGTCTTAACGAAATCCATGATAGCAAACGGCGATTGAAACACATACTGTTCATCCGGGCTTACAATTTATTTCCGGTATCACGGTTTGACATGACTCTGTACTCGAGAATCGAGATTCGAGATGAATCATGAACCACAATTAGAATGTTAAAACTTTCTGCCAAACAAATTAGCGGTAGACTCTTATAGCGTCATTATCATGCGTATAAACGTATAAGTAGAGAATTCAAAGTACCGACCAAGCTCCCTTATAATTATGTGATAGCCCAGGCTAATTCTGATGGAATTTTAAGAATTACCATGATGTTCAGGTGAAGAGGAAAAGGGTATCGCTTCATTGAGTTATCGATTCAACACATGAAGATGAACGAATTATCTAAACATCTAACTATAATCCGGTGTAATTCATTTTCATTCGGCCTGTAAATTCTGTACTGCATATTTGAGTATTCGATACTTTAAAAACTAAATGTAATCAGCCCTGTGAATAAGATTACCAATGGCTCTTGCTTCCGGGAGTCTGCAGCTCTATCGAAAGACCATTATTTTCCATGTTTTAACTACGTTTTTAATGAGTGGTTTCGCCATATAATATCACTATTAACCTCAGTAGAGATAAGTAACATCTAGTTTTGAACTCGGCTTCGCCTCGTACAAAACACATCATTATTGAACTCGGCTTCGCCTCTCGTACAATAATGCATATATATGTCGCTCGCTACCGCAACATATATCATGTTACTTACCTCTACTTCGGTTAATAGTTCTATATTACATGTATTGATAGCAATATGATCCCTACCATGTTAGGAATGTTTAATTTATTTTCTAATTTCTATAGTTCATAGAAGAAATTATGAAAAAAATTATTATTCACGAGTGTCGACAAGCTTTTATCATAAACTAGAGCGTATTACATACGTTGAATCTCAACCATAACAATGATTGTATGGATCTGCAAACAAGAAGACAATAATAATTGCAAATTATGAATATTTAATAACCTAACCGTTTGATTTTATTATGGGAAAAACTTTTGATTGTTGAACATTCAACGAAAAGTACACGCACAACTTCGCACGGTGACGAATAGAAAGTCAGACTCAGTAGGTATGGACGTGTAGACGACAGAAAGCCGTATCAAAGTATCAATTCTGGGATTGGCTGGGATTAGAAAAACATTCTAATATCATTAAAGTTACTGTTACCGTTCAGTATTTTGTCTCCAGACCGGCTCAGTAGGTACACGATCATTATCCGCGCCAAGTAGACTGTATAAGTGTATAGAGAGTATAGAGATAGTAATGCTGGTAATGTAGGTAATATTATGTATGATATGGTGTAATCGTGTAATCAATATCTAAATGAACTGGCTAGATTACTAGATATAGTTCTAGATATAGTTCTATAATTAGTTGTGACTTCAATTTTGAGATACAATCATATACCACATCGAAATGCTTTTGAAATACCTATATTTACATCCGAAACAAAGCTACATATATTGCGGTTTTTGCTGCGCCTCATAAATGAGTAAGTGATATTTAGCATGACCTTGGGACACCACCCTTTTCAAAGAATTCCCTATAATTAACTGCAATGTGGTAACTGCATTTCTGAATTTTGGAGCACGACCACCACGTGAGTAAGTGGGCATAAGGTCTGTGCACTTACTCACTGATATCCCCCGAAGTATTTACAATACTGTGGCATGCGAGGCTGAAGTCTGGATGATTTCATTATTTATCACCATGATTTCAGTCGCCTATCCGATACTCCGTAAACTGATACTCATGCAGGAAGTAAATTTCCCATGAACTCAGAAGTGTGGGTGAAGAGGGGTCATAAAAACCGGTCAAACCGGTTTTGATCATTAAAGACGACCTTCGTTGGGGAATACCAAATAAGAGTCGATTTAAAGGTGACCTTTACGTAAAATTTTGGTGGACTTTAAATTTAAAGTCGACCTTAAATTTGTTAGGTAATACCTCAAATTTTTAAATTCCCAATTTTTAAAGGTCGCCTTTAGATTTAAAGACGAGCTCGTCTTTAAAAGATCATGTTGGGTCATAGTGCGTATACACTATACAGTATACAGTACCTATTCATTATTGGTTGATGAATTGATTTTGATATGGTCTCGATAGTTGACACTCAATGCATTGTACACATGATACAAATGATAGATGGAACCAATTTTCGATCTGTTACATATAAGTATTTGCCTAATCTAATCTTCTAATTTAAATTATACTGATGATTCCGATTTTATACTTAGTCTAGCTTCATCCTCCTCATATAATGTCAAATGGCTGCGAATCAAACTGTCACTCAAGTATTTCCCTCGTCTTTGAAAATGAAACCAGTCGGATACAACAGACAGTTGTCTGATTCCATTGCCTCTATATTCCGATCACGTCTGATTCAGTCACCTCTTATCTAGAGGTGAGAACTTTCAAATAATTGACCAGTGACATTATATTAACCTCCTATTGTGACTACAGCCATCTCTGAAAATTGCAAAATCTAGTAACTGTTGAGTCAATCTCCTTTGACTCCTGTCACCAGTGACTCGTGTGACTTCTGGGTCACGAAACCT